>CM072692.1:1113682-1268682 GCA_036884735.1 Huso huso
GGGGTTACGTATTGTCGATAATGCTCCCTGTTAACACATTGAATTCCACCCTTATAGAATGAACCCCTCAGCTCATAGAGTCCAATGAAAGCTGCCAACAACGTTCCCTGTTAACACATTAGCTCCACCCCCATATAGAATGAACTGATTCAGCTTCATAGGGTCCAACAAAGCTGCTGAATAATGTTCCTTGTTAACATGTTGAATTCCACACCCTCTATATAGAATGAACTCCCTCAGCTTCATAGAGTCCAATGAAAGCTGCTGAATAATGTTCCCTTGTTAACATATTGAATTCCACCCCTCTATATAGAATGAACTGATTCAGCTTCATAGAGTCCAATGAAAGCTGCTGAATAATGTTCTTGTTAACATATTGAATTGCACCCCCTATATAGAATGAACTCCCTCAGCTTCATAGAGTCCAATGAAAGCTGCTGAATAATGTTCCTTTGTTAACATATTGAATTCCACCCCTCTATATAGAATGAACTCCCTCAGCTTCATAGAGTCCAATGAAAGCTGCTGAATAATGTTCCTTGTTAACATATTGAATTGCACCCCTATATAGAATGAACCCCTCAGCTTCATAGAGTCCAATGAAAGCTGCTGAATAATGTTCCCTTGTTAACATATTGAATTCCACCCTCTATATAGAATGAACTCCTCAGCTTCATAGAGTCCAATGAAAGCTGCTGAATAATGTTCCCTTGTTAATATATTGAATTCCACCCTCTATATAGAATGAACCCTCAGCTTCATAGAGTCCAATGAAAGCTGCTGAATAATGTTCCTTGTTAACATATTGAATTCCACACCTCTATATAGAATGAACTCCTCAGCTTCATAGAGTCCAATGAAAGCTGCTGAATAATGTTCCCTTGTTAATAGTTTGTTTTAATTTTATTTTTCAGGGAGGGCCGACGCTGGACCAGAGATTCGAGTCTTATTACAATTACTGCAACCTGTTCAATTACATTCTCAGTGAGTGAGGGAGGGAGGGAGGGAGAGGGATGGATGGATGGAGGGAAGGAGGCAGGGATGGAAGGATGGAGAGATGGAGGGAGTGAAGGATGGATGGAGAGGGGAGGAATGGAGGATGAGGCAGGGATGGGGGAAGAAAGAAGGATGGATGGAGGGAGGCAGGGATGGAGTGAAGGATGGATGGATGGAGGGATGGAGGGAGTGATGGATGGATGGATTGATGGAGGGAGGGAGGGATGGATGGATGGAGGGAGTGATGGATGGATGGATTGATGGAGGGATGGGTGGATGGATGGAGGGATGAGGATGGAGGGATGGAAGTGATGGATGGAGGAGGATTGAGGATGGAGGGATGGTGATGGATGGAGGAGAGGAGTGATGGATGGATGGATTGATGGAGGGAGTGAGGGATGGAGGGATGGAGGAGGGAGGATGGATGGATGGAGGGAGTGATGGAGGGATGGATTGATGGAGGGAGTGAGGGATGGATGGATGGATTGATGGAGGGAGTGAGGGATAGAGGGATGGAGTGAGTGATGGATGGATGGATGGAGTGAGGGATGGAGGGATGGAGTGATGGATGGAGGGAGTGATGGATGGATGGATGGATTGATGGAGGGAGGAGGATGGATGGGATGGATGGATGGAGGGAGTGATGGAGGGAGTGATGGATGGAGGGAGGGAGGGATGGATGGATGGATGGAGTGATGGATGGAGGAGGATGGATGGATGGATGGATGGAGGGAGGAGGAGGAGTGATGGATGGAGGAGAGGGGATGGAGGGATGGATGGAGAATTGCAGTTCACTGACCCGCCTCCTGGGTTTGTTCATTCAAACATCATGGATGGCCCGCCCCTGGACTCCTAACCAATGGCTGTGGGATATCATCGATGAGTTCATTTACCAGGTACCGCCTCTTGTTCTTGTGCTCCTCTTTCCTTCAGGCCTCTGCAGAACTGACCGTTTTAATGTGGGTGCGTCTTGCAAAGCTTGTGTTGGGGGCGGGGGGTACTGTGTCTCTCTCTCTCTGTCTGTCTCCTCTCTCTGTCTCTCTTCTGTCTCTCATCTCTGTCTCTCTCTCTCTCTCTGCCTCGCCTCTCTCTGTGTCTCTCTTCTGTGTCTCTGTGTCTCTCTTCTGTCTCTCCTCTCTGTGTCTGTCTGTCTCTCTAATTAAAACACACTTTATCGGCGTGACGGGTCACTCAAAATGCTCGTTACCGAAGTTAATGTAGCCCTAAAAAACCTGTAAATATTTAACATTTCTATCTATTTATCTATCTCTGTCTATAACAAAAACAGCAGAACAGATGCATTGAAAATCTGCTCTCCCCTCCCTCATCTGCTCCTTCCCTCCATCTCTCCCCTCCCCCTCTCTCCCTGTCTCTCTCCCTCCCCATCCCTCTCCCCTCTCCCTCTCTCTCTCTCCTCTCTCCCCTCTTTCCCCTCTCTCCCTCCCTCCCTCTCCCTCTCTCCTCCCTCCCTCCTCTCTCCTCCCCCTCTCCTCCCTATCCCTCTCTCCCCTCTCCCTGTCTCTCTCTCTCTCCCTCTCTCTCTCTCTCTCCCCCCTCTCAGTTCCAGTCGTTCAGTCAGTATCGTTGTGGGCCGGCGAAGAAGTCCTGAGGAGGAGATCGAGGTTCCCTGAGAACAACCCCAAGATCTGGAACGCACAGCGCGCTGAACGTGCTGCACTGGGGTGGTGGTTGAGCAACATCAACAAGCAGCTGGAGGGTGTACACCAGGGAGGTGAGAGAGAGAGGAGAGGGAGAGGAGATGAGGGGAGAAAGGAGGAGATGAGGGGGAGGAGAGGAGATGAGGGGAGAGAGGAGAGGGAGGAGAGGGAGAGGAGAGGAGGTGGAGAGAGAGAGAGCTGTGAAGAGAGAGATTACTGTAATCAGAAACAGAGACACACACACAGACAGACAGACAGACAGACAGACAGACAACAGTAGCATCCACCAATGCTGGGGTCTCTGTGTGCGTCTCCCCTGTGTTATTAACCCCTCGTTCCTCTCTCTCTCTGCAGGAGATCCTGAGGAGTGTCTCGGGGGAGTACGGATGCACTCTCTGTATAAGATGCTGGGGTCTCTGTGTGTGTCTCCCCTGTGTTATTAACCCCTCGTTCCCCCCTCTCTCTCTGCAGGAGATCCTGAGAGTGTCTCAGGGGAGTACGGACGGCACTCTCTGTATAAGATGCTGGGGTCTCTCTGTGTGTCTCCCCTGTGTTATTAACCCTCTTCCCCCTCTCTCTCTGCAGGAGATCCTGAGAGTGTCTCCAGGGAGTCTGGACGGCACTCTGTATAAGATGCTGGGGTATTTCAGTCTGGTGGGGTTGCTGGCCTGCCTCTGCTGGAGATTACTACCAGGCCATCAAAGTGCTGGAGAACATCGAACTGAACAAGAAGGCAAGGAACCAGCTCTGCTGCAAACTGTACTGCAGACTATACTACAAACTATACTATAAACTGTACTGCAGACTATACTATAAACTATACTATAAACTGTACTGCAAACTGTACTGCAGACTATACTATAAACTATACTGCAAACTATACTATAAACTATACTATAAACTATACTATAAACTATACTGCAAACTATACTATAAACTCTCTCTCATGTGTATGTGATCCCCTCTCTGTTTGAGTTGTGACCTCTCTCGTAGAGACCCCCTCTCTCTCTCCTCCTGTCTCTCTCCCTCCTGTCTCTCTCCCCTCTCTCTCTCGTGTTAGACCCTCTGTCTCCCTCTCTCCCCCTCCCTCTCTCCCCTCCTCTCTCCCCCTCTCTCCCCCTCTCTCCCTCTCTCTCATGTGTATTGAGTTGTGACCTCTCCTCTCTCCTCCCTCCTCTCTCTATCTCTCTCTCTCCTCTCTCCCCTCTCTCCTCTCTCCCCCCCCCCCCTCTCTCTCCCCCCCTCTCTCTCCCCTCTCTCCTCCCTCTCTCTCTCTCTCTAGCATGTACTCTCGGGTCCCTGAGTGTCAGATCACCACCTATTACTACGTGGGCCCGGCGCTTACCTGATGATGCGTCGCTACCAGGACTCCATCCGGTGATGTTCTCAAACATCCTGCTGTACATCCAGAGAACACGCACATGTTCCAGAGGACCACCTACAAATGAGATGGTGAGAGCGACCGGCGAAACAGGGCTGGGAATCAGACTCCGCTGCACAGCGGTGTCATCAGTCACCTGCTTTCACTAGGGAGTTTAATAATAAGACACACCTGAGCTTGTTAGCTAGACACACTGGGGCTGATCAAGCTGGTAGCAGTAAAACCTGGACTGGATCACACTGCTGCAATGCGATAGGAGTCTGATTCCCAGCCCTTGCTGGCACTGATAGGATGTACTTGAAGTTTTGACAGATCCTTGGTAAGATTCTGGTGGTTTCGAGTATTTGAGCGCTTTTGATTCATCAGTACTGTGGTTAGGCTGTAACTCTCTGTGTTTCTCTCTCTCTCTCCTCCCTCCCTCCTCTCTCTCTCTCTCTCTCAGATTAACAAGCAGAATGAGTCAGATGCACGGCCTGCTCGCCATCGCCTGACCATGTACCCGATGAGGATCGGCGAGCATCCACCCCAGCTCCGAGAGAAGTACGGAGACAAGATGCTGAGGATGCAGAAAGGGTGAGAGAGACACACACACACACACACACACACACACACACCCAGCTCCGAGAGAAGTACAGAGACAAGATGCTGAGGATGCAGAAAGGGTAAGAGAGAGAGAGACGCACACACGCACACACACACACACACACACACCCAGCTCCGAGAGAAGTACAGAGTTTAACACGCTGTTAAAAATCACATTCTCAGGTCGGGGTTTTTCCCTTGAACCCTTATTTTGAGAATGCAGAAAGGGAGAGAGAGAGAGAGAGAGAGAGAGAGAGAGTGCGGGAGAGCTATAGAAACACAAACGGAGAGGGATACACAGAGACACAGACAGACTGGATCCAAACAGTAATGAAAGTTACAGGGGCTAAAGGAAACTGAGTGTTTGTTGTTTTCTCTTATAACAATGTCTTGTTGTTTCTCTCTCCCCTCTCCCCCCTTCCTCTTCTCCCCTCTCCCCTCTCTCCTCCCTCCTCTCTCTCTCTCTCTTTCTCTCTCAGGGACCCCCAGGTGTTTGAGGAGCTCTTCAGCTTCGCCTGCCCCAAGTTCCTGTCCCCCGTGGTGCCGAACTACGACACGGTGCACCCCAACTACCACAAGGAGCCTTTCCAACAGCAGCTCAAAGTGTTCACTGAGGAGGTGCAGCAGCAAGCCCAGCTCTCCACCATCCGCAGGTAAAGAGAGAGAGAGGGAGAGAGAGCGAGAGACAGCGAGAGACAGCAAGAGACAGCAAGAGAGAGGGAGAGAGAGCGAGAGAGAGCGAGAGAGAGCGAGAGAGAGAGAGACCAGCTCTCCACCATCCGCAGGTACAGAGAGAGAGAGGGAGGGAGGGAGGGAGAGAGCCCAGCCACCATCCGCAGGTACAGAGAGGGAGGGAGGGAGGGAGGGGAGGAGGAGAGAGAGAGCCCAGCTCACCACCATCCGCAGGTACAGAGAGAGAGAGAGAGAGAGAGAGAGACAGCCCAGCTTCCACCATCCGCAGGTACAGAGAGAGAGAGAGAGAGGAGGGAGGGAGAGAGAGCCCAGCCTCCACCATCCGCAGGTACAGAGAGAGAGAGAGAGAGAGCAGCCCAGTCCACCATCCGCAGGTACAGAGAGAGAGAGAGAGAGAGAGAGAGAGAGAGAGCCCAGCTCTCCACCATCCGCAGGTACACAGAGAGAGAGAGAGAGAGAGCACAGCTCAATTATCTGTCTCTCTCAACCCCCCCCTCTCTCTCTCTCTCTGTAGTTTTCAGTTTCCTCTCTACCCACGATGCCCGAGCGAAGCTCGGCTGGATTCCTCGACATGTCGGAGCAGGAGTTCAGGATCCAGCTGCTCGTCTTCAAGCACAAGATGAAGAACCTGGTCTGGACCAGCGGAGTGTCCGCGCTGCACGGGGAGTTCCAGTCCGCCTCCGAGGTGGACTTCTACATAGACAAGGTAGGGGGCGGGCCAGGGGAGGAGTCATGGGTGGAGGAGGAGTCGGGGAGGGGAGGAGGAGGTCAGGAGAGGGGGGCCATGAGAGGAGGTCAGGGGGAGTCGGGATGGGGGTTCATGGGAGGGAGAGTCATGGGCGGGTCAGTTGAGAAGGGCGGGGCCTGGGTATAAATAGACCATGGTCTGACCATGTGGCTCTCTTGATACAGAAGTGAAGGAGAGATAATGGTTTATTTTTAAATTTTTCCTTCTGTGATTTTTTTTCCTCCTATTTCTTACTCTTCTTCTTTCTTCGTTCCTTTGTTCTTATTCTTTCATTCCCCTTGGTGTATTTCTCATTGGGACAGAGAGAGTATATTTTTCCAGTGCTGTGGTGTCTCTGTGTGTTTTATAGCGCTGTGTGTCTGTCCTGACCGTGTGTGTTCTGATCTCTCCAGGACATGATCCACATCGCTGACACCAAGGTGGCCCGAAGATACGGAGACTTCTTCATACGCCAGATCCACAAATTCGAAGAGGTGAGACACGGACTGACGAAGGCACTAGAGCCCCAAACTAGAGCTGGTCTGCTGGACTCAGTTTAGTTTCAATCACGCTGATGAAGGCACTAGAGCCCCAAACTAGAGCTGGTCTGCTGGACTCAGTTTAGTTTCAATCACGCTGATGAAGGCACTAGAGCCCCAAACTAGAGCTGTTCTGCTGGACTCGTTTACTTTCAATCACGCTGATGAAGGCACTAGAGCCCCAAACTAGAGCTGGTCTGCTGGACTCAGTTTAGTTTCAATCACGCTGATGAAGGCACTAGAGCCCCAAACTAGAGCTGGTCTGCTGGACTCAGTTTAGTTTCAATCACGCTGATGAAGGCACTAGAGCCCCAAACTAGAGCTGGTCTGCTGGACCTCAGTTTAGTTTCAATCACGCCTGATGAAGGCACTGGAGCCCCAACCTAGAGCTGGTCTGCTGGACTCAGTTTCTAGTTTCAATCACGCTGATGAAGGCACTAGAGCCCCAAACTAGAGCTGGTCTGCTGGACTCAGTTTAGTTTCACTCACGCTGATGAAGGCACTAGAGCCCCAAACTAGAGCTGGTCTGCTGGACTCAGTTTAGTTTCAGTAACGCTGATGAAGGCACTAGATACCCAAACTAGAGCTGGTCTGCTGGACTCAGTTTAGTTTCAATCACGCTGATGAAGGCACTAGAGCCCCAAACTAGAGCTGGTCTGCTGGACTCAGTTTAGTTTCAGACTGATGTTTTCATTTTGTTTCTTTTCTCTCCCAAGTTGAACCGGACCTTGAAGAAAAATGCCCACCGCTGGTCCCCGCGTTGCCACCCCGCTACCAGGGCTACTTGAGCTCTCCCTGGACAGACCATTCATTGCTGGAGAAGAGGGGGGAGACTGGGCTGACCCATTCTACTGTGATCAAGCAGAAGAAACATGACCATCGTTTGGTTGAACTGCAATACAATGATAAATTACTCATAACTGTCACATATACTCTCAAGGCAATCGAATCTTGAAACACAAAAAAGAAACCAGATGAAGAGAAAACAGGGAAGCTGAGAGATACCGAAAAGAACATGATGGTTGAAACGTTTGTCTTGATTTCATTAAAAGTTTATTTTACTGTTTCTATTGGGTGGGGACTGAATGCTTTTTTGGGGGGGGGGCCCAGTTTGTTATTTGAAATATAATTTAAAAAAACAAAACCTAATTAAACAATAAAGAGAAAGAAAAAAATAACAATATTCAGTGTCATGTTTTTAATTTTTGGTATTGGTATATAATATTCAAACACTGACGTGCTGAATTTAGTAACACAAACAAACAAAGGAATTAATTTCATGAAACCGTCTGGGTTGACAAAACAAATAATAATCATAATAAAATAACTAACAATATAGTTAATTTAGACCCTGTTTACTAAGAACCTTCAATATATATACAGATCTATATATATATATCAATATAGCGTGCAATGATGACACCTCCTCTTACCTCAGGGCACATATTGCACTGGATCAGTGATTCAAAACAACTGGCTTTAAAAAGAGAACACAAAGACCCTTGCTTTACCTAAATGCCTTCAATATACAGGATGACAGCGTGGATCCTATTGCAGAGCGGTTTGAGCCAGTCCAGGTTTTACATGAATAAGATTCCCATTGCCTACCCTGTGGGTGTATTTACAGCTTCACAGTGATTTGATCAGTTTCACTTCTGGCGTTTCAACAACACTCTGTAGTAGTTCAATTAATTAGTTAATTTTTAATTAATCAAACCCGATTTTAAGAAAACAGTATTTTTGATGTTCATGTTAAATCGTTGTGTTACCAGTTTAACCACAGCGTTTTATTCCCAGCCTGAGTCTGGTTCCGATTAACCCTTTACTGTCCGGGGCGCTGAAACTCAAACCGGACGAGCAGTAGCCAGAGAGTCCCTGCAATTGCAGAGACGAGGCTGCGCTTGATACGCAAAGGCAGGCTGCGCTGTGCAGGGGGCCGTCTGGGGGGTGTAGATTTAGGGCAGCGCGAGCATCATTCAGCTTCAAATGCAATCTATTTATTAACCTGAACATTTACAAAAAATTAAAAAAATAAAAGCTATAAATGAAATTAAGAAATAATAGTCAAATGAAAAGCCTACCATTAACTATTATATATAGAACTCGTGTTTTGTATCGACGTAATTAGAAAAAAATACAAATAAAAGCTTTGATGCCTCCTCACTAGTGGAGAGTATGAAACTGCCACCATTGCGGCTCCTGTATAGAGTCAGCATCACCTACTAAACTATAGGGCAGCTAGAGCCAACATGGCAGACATGGGAGTCAGTTTCATAACTTTATCAACTGCACGAGCGCGACCACACCCGGTTGCCTGGTTACGACAATTCAGAGCAAGGCATGCTGGGAGATGAGCAGCGCCCAGCACACAAAATCACAAAGAAACATCTTAAACAAAGAGCAGACCTGCGCATTTAAATAAACACAAGCGGCGTTTTTAGATGCATGTATGATTTCACGCAGCCGCGCATGTCCCCAGCTGCTCTCATGCGATTATGAAGTACAATGTCACACGTTTGCGAGCTACGATCATTTGTACTCGTGTGTATAATAATTATAACGAACGTGTTTTTAATGTATTGATGTAGTTTATGCGGACTCTGTGTAGACTTGAGTTAGAGATTTCAGAAGGAGTTCGGTCCCGGTAGATTCGAGTCGTGTCTGAATCATTTCATCACTTGTTCCTGGGCTGATAACTCGAATCTCAATCGGATGCAGACGAAAGTCGAAAACTTTGTGCCCGGGGGAGATGAGATATATATTATATAAACTTTGCTAGTTTTAAACTTTTACACAATCTTGACGATTCTGTCCCGGTTAATTGTTCCATGTTATTTTAGTTCTGCCTTAACTGGGTTCATAGTAACCCTGTGTGTTTTTAAAAATGTTAGGTTTCAGAAGTGAGGCAGCGGTAGAATTGTGCGAGTGAGTGAGTGTGTTTTTTTGTAAAGTTTCAAATGCTTTTGTATATTTTTAGTTTCATTATTTTTTGTTTTCGTTTTAAGAAACTTCATGTTTCTGTGTCTTTACTCAGACACACGTGTGGTTTCAATGGTTGTGTAAAAAAGAAATCTGGTTTTGCTCTAGTGTGGGCGTCTGTGTTTCAGTGCGCTTCAGTTCTCGCTGTCGTAGTTATTATGAATCGGGACAGCCCTGGCTATAGGACTACAGCTCCCAGCATGCCTCTGCGCCCGCAGACATGGTGAGGGATGCTGGGAGCTGTAGTTCTTTAACTGCAACGCTGGCCGGTGCTGTATCACATTTCTACTGGTTCTAGTCCCTGTTGTTTAAATATCATTCTTATATTATCCGCATTACAATTTGAAGAAGCCTCAGCGCATTTGATCCAATCCGTTCTCATGTCGGTACAGCAGCGATCCTTCATATTAACAGATCCTCAGCGGTTGGTTTGATCTGCTTCTGTGCCGGTGTTGTAACACCTGGCTGCGGCTTATCCTGACGTCACGTCCCAGAGACACGCCCCCCTGCTTCCTTGCCGTTTGAAAAGCCTCGTCAAAGCGCTGTAGAGAGATGGCAGCTGCGGGTTTTGAACCCGGTGCCGGTGAGTTAAAAAACATGACTGTCTTATTAAAGTCGAGGGCGATGTAATAATTACGAGACTGCATCGAAACAAGAGTTTTATCAGGTTAAAGGAAAGAAAGAAGAACAAGTTTACTTTCGGTTTCAGGTTGAAACGAGCTCGCACAGACTCAGTTGTTACAGTTCATAGTCTTTACAGTCTTATTTGATAAAATACACGCTTTTTTTTAATAATACATCTCGACGTTGTCTACTTTATCGAGTCGGATAATCTGCAGTATAAAAGCTTCGCCGCGGCTGATTTTCATTCCCCGCGAGTGTGATACATTACCACACATGTCTGTAATTATACAAAGTGGAAGTAAAACATCTCCTGAGCGCATTGCAGCGTCAGCAGCAGCCATGGCTTTCATTTCTAAGAGGAGCAAACTGTTCTTTCTCTTTAACAGGGCGGGGAATCATGGCTGCAGAACAAGAGGCTGAAGAAACTGTTTCTCAAGAGCTGCACAGCACCTCTGAGATGAGGATCGTGCTGCTTGGGAGAAGCTGGGATGGGAAGAGTGCAGCAGGGAACACCATCCTGGGCAGAGAGGAGTTTACATCTAAAGAACCCTTCTTTACAGAGGAGTGCGAGAAGGGAACAGCAGAAGTGTCTGGGAGACGGGTCACTGTGGTCGACACTCCACACTTGTTAGACACAGACCAGGTTGAGATTGAGAGATGTGTTTCTCTGTCTGCCCCGGGACCCCACGCTTTCCTCCTGGTGATGCAGGTTTATCCAAAAGAAATGATTGACACTGACCGTGAGTCTGTAGAAGAGTATTGCGCGAATCCTTTGATAAAGTGCAGGAGCTGTTTGGTGAGAGAGCTGTGAGGAACACGATGATCCTTTTCACCTGCGGGGATTATCTGAGAGGCAGGACGATTGAGCAGCACATTGAGGAAGCTGGTGAGGAGCTCCAGCAGCTTGTTGAGAAATGTGGGAACAGGTATCATGTTCTCAACAATGAGGACAGGAGCGATCGCACTCAGGTCACACAGCTCCTGGACAAGATAGACAACATGGTGAAGGGAAGTGGAGGCTGCTTTTACAAGAGTGAGATGTACCTGGAGGTAGAAAACAGGAGCTGAATGAGAAACACAAGAGGAACTGAGCAGGAAAGAGGAGATGAAACAGAAATATGAGGAGGAACAGAGGAGGAGAGAAGAGGAGATGAAACAGAAATATGAAGAGGAACAGAGGAGGAGAGAAGAGATGAAACAGAAATATGAGGAGGAACAGAGGAGGAGAGAAGGAGATGAAACAGAAATATGAAGAGGAACAGAGGAGGAGAGAAGAGGAGATGAAACAGAAATATGAGGAGGAACAGAGGAGGAGAGAAGAGGAGATGAAACAGAAATAAGGAGGAGGAACAGAGAGGAGAGAAGAGATGAAACAGAAATATGAGGAGGAACAGAGGAGGAGAGAGAGATGAAACAGAAATATGAAGAGGAACAGAGGAGGAGAGAAGAGATGAAACAGAAATATGAAGAGGAACAGAGGAGGAGAGAAGAGAGACTAAAACAGAAATATGAGAAGGAACAGAGGAGAGAAGAGGAGATGAAGCAGAAATATGAGGAGGAACAGAGGAGGAGAGAGAGGAGATGAACTCAGAAATATGAGGGAGGAACAGAGGAGGAGAAAAGGAGCTGAAACAGAAATATGAGGAGGAACAGAGGGGAGAAGAGGAGATGAAACAGAAATATGAGGAGGAACAGAGGAGGAGAGAAAAGGAGCTGAAACAGAAATATGAGGAGGAACAGAGGAGGAGAGAAGAGGAGATGAAACAGAAATATGAGGAGGAACAGAGGAGGAGAGAAGAGATGAAACAGAAATATGAAGAGGAACAGAGGATGAGAGAAGAGATGAAACAGAAATATGAGGAGGAACAGAGGGAGGAGAGAAGAGGAGATGAACAGGAAATAGAGGAGGAACAGAGGAGGAGAGAAGAGATGAAACAGAAATATGAAGAGGAACAGAGGATGAGAGAAGAGATGAAACAGAAATATGAGGAGGAACAGAGGAGGAGAGAAGAGATGAAACAGAAATGAAGAGGAACAGAGGATGAGAGAAGAGATGAAACAGAAATATGAGGGAGGAAACAGAGGAGGAGAGAAGAGGATCGAAACAGAAATATGAGAAGGAACAGAGGAGGAGAGAAGAGAGATGAAACAGAAATATGAGGAGGATCAGAGGAGGAGAGAAGAGGAGATGAAACAGAAATATGAGGAGGAAAAGAGGAGAGAGAGAGATGAAACAGAAATATGAAGAGGAACAGAGGGATGAGAGAAGAGATGAAACAGAAATATGAGGAGGAACAGAGGAGGAGAGAAGAGATGAAACAAATATGAAGAGGAACAGAGGAGGAGAGAAGAGATGAAACAGAAATATGAGGAGGAACAGAGGAGGAGAGAGAGGAGGAGAAACAGAAATATGAGAAGGAACAGAGGAGGAGAGAAGAGAGATGAAAACAGAAATATGAGGAGGAACAGAGGAGGAGAGAAAAGGAGCTGAAACAGAAATATGAGGAGGAACAGAGGAAGAGAGAAGAGAGCTGATGGAGAAGTTGAGGGAAGCAAATGAAGGAAGAGGAGCTGGAGAAAGAGACAGAGGAATCCAAGCTGCCTGTCAAGAGAAGACACAGCAAGGAGATGATCCTCCCAACAGTAAGTTCAGTTAATAATAATATTGTAATATACTAATGAAGCTTTTCTATTGACCTCATTGTTCAATATTAATGTATTCCCGTGTCACAGGAAAAAAGTAGATATGGCCTTTACTGCGCATTTGCGAATTTCTGAAATTAAAGGGAGTGTTCACGAATCCAGTTGGTATTTTCTATCTGTGTGCTTTTATCGTTGAGCACCCTCTAGATCAACGCCTTGGTTTTAAATTGTTACCATAAAATTGAAAAACATAGCAAACTATTTTCAACTTAATGAATCTTGGCTTGAATCTTTATTAAAATCTACATTTCACGAGAAAATTGCATTTTGCTAATGAACTACAGACCTAAATCACATCATTTTAAATAGTAGCATTATATATTATTATTATTATTATTATTATTATTATTATTATTATTATATATACACATTATTATTATTATTATTATTTATTTCTTAGCAGACTTACAGTCGTAAACAAAAATACATTTCAAGAATCACAGTGCAAGTAATAATACAATTAAGAGCAAGATAAATACAACGACATATATATATATATATATATATATATATATATATATATATATATATATATATATATATATATATATATATATATAGGCAGCAGTGTGGAGTAGTGGTTAGGGCTCTGGACTCTTGACCGAGGGTCGGGTTCAATCCCAGGTGGGGGGACACTGCTGCTGTACCCTTGAGCAAGGTACTTTACCTAGATTGCTCCAGTAAAACCCAACTGTATAAATGGGGAATTGTATGTAAAATAATGTGATATCTTGTAACAATTGTAAGTCGCTCTGGATAAGGGTGTCTGCTAAGAAATTAATAATAATAATAATAATAATAATAATATATATGTATATATAATTAATACTTGCATTATTTTTTTATTACTCTGTTACTAGTGAGTCTGAATACTAAGTTTCATTCCTTGTGTTGAGTTTGAAAAATAGTCAGACTGACGACACAAATAAAAGCTGTGAACCGGATTCATTCTGCTGCGTCTTTTTGAGAACTTGTATAAATTACAGCACAAAACAGACCTCAAACCACTGGGACGCTGCATAGATATTTGACATTGTTTTTTTTTCCATAAGGCGGTCACATAAATGAAGTTTAACACAGCACTGTCTTGTACTTTTAAAACAGGTGCAGCCTATTTAAGCAAATTAGAAAAACAGTCAGGATAGCAAGCTGCACTGTTTTTAAAACCTTTAACCAAAAACCGTTACCCGTGTTCTGCAGTCCCACAGAACCTACACCAATTTCAAACACCATTTCCATCACTTCACACCAGTTTAAATCAATTATTAATACTGTCTATTAAACTTCTAAACACACACGTACTATCGTAGTTATAATCGAAATTATTCAACGATTTCATAACGATATTTGCAAAAAAAAATAACTCTACTCTTACCGTAACTAAACCCTCTATCTGTACTACAGTGTTGATTTTGATATCCCAGCTGCCCTAGCGGTCTGGCGCTTCCGCAGTAGGAAAACAAGAAATAAAATCAATTTTATTCTTTTTTCAGAGCTTTCATTTTTGATATACTATATGAAATTAGTGTTTTCGGTTACTTTCCAAAATGCTTCAGCGTTTTTTTTCTGTCAATATGTATAGTAGTAACTGGACAGGACTTGCACTCTTAAGCTGTCCCTTCTTTCCTTTGCTGTCTTCCGCAGTGAAATCCCTCTGGTCTCGGCACATTCTTCTGGGGTTTTTGTCTCAAGGCATTTTTGTACATTTCGACACAATTCTGTTTTAAATCCTCCGTGTCTTAACTGTAATACAGCTTGAAATCCCGCTAGCAAGCCTCCATCCTGATTGTAATCTCGTTTTAAATCTCGCAAGCGGAGTCTCCAATAGAAATGTCACTCAGTAGTTGGGGCGGGTTTAAAGTATTCAGAACGAATCACTGGTAGATGCAGTGTTTCCGGTGTTTTCCGGTGTTTATTGGCTATCCACCGATTTCATTTGTTTTTTGTATCAGGGGTGTTTTGTCGGGTTTTATCGGTTAAAAACGAAACTCAGAAGCCCTGATTATGTGTAATGATTTTATTAAACCTGAACAGGAATGTGTGTGACTCTCTTCTCAATACAGTTGAGTGGAAATGTTGTTTTTTTGTCGTCGTTGTTGTAATAGTGTCGAAATATCAATACTGAAACCGTATCCATTGTTTTCATTAATGTATGTGTGACACGTATTGCATGACAATCAGATTAGCTTCTTGTTATCGTGGCTTTAAAACAAACATACAAAATAAATCAGACCCTGCTGCTCACCGCTGCTAAATTAAACATGAATTTACTTTACACCTAGATGAGATGACAAATGTCACATTAAAAAATAAAATAAATAAATAAAAGCTTAGTTTTTGCTTCAGAATTTTTTTTTTGTCCTTTAATCTTCCATCGAACTCTCCCTTTAAATTCAGAGATTCGCGCAGTATAGGCAAGATTCACCAATTTCCTGTGACAACGCTTACTACCCGTTATTATTATTATTATTATTATTATTATTATTATTATTATTATTACACATTAAGTCGCTCATTTCAGAGGCTTTTTCTCCAAAGAGACTTCCAGAGACTAGGGGGTGAACCTGCATCATCAACAACTGCTGCTGCTGCTGCAGAGTCACTTCAATAGAGCTCGTTTGTTTGACGCCTCATCCGGGGACGGAGCACAAAGAGGTGAAGCGACTCGCTCAGGGTCACACACACGCACACACACAGTGACACACACACACGCACACACACGCACACACACACACACAGGAGTCAGTGGCTAGTATTGAACCTGGAACCTCCTGGTATCAAGCTCCGTTCTTTAACCACTGCACCACCAGCCCCTTCCTTACTTATTATATTGGTATATTGGTATAGATAATTATCTGCTCATTAACAATATGCTAAATATTTTAATGAGCTATCTGTCCCACAAGTTCAATGGTACCCTAAATATGATTTAATTTACTAACAATGCAGAATGACTGGGTGGAGCATTTGTTTAGTTTACCCAAAAATGATTTTTTCTGAGTGCCAACTGCGATCCTGGGACAATATTCAAGGCAGGGCTGTCCTATTTCTGAGGGTAAATGAAGAGGAAATGTCATTTCTCATTGGGGAGCACGTGGATCGTGTTTCAGGTACCACAGAACTTATGAGAGAGGCTGTTCATTAAAATCTGCACATTCTGATTGTCTATTCAGGATATCAAGATATTTAAGCGAATGAGTCGCCTGAGTGAAGTTATCCAGCAACAAACTCCCCGTCCCCAGTGATGCTGCTTTCCTAGAAAAAGCAGAACATTTCGGGGAACCATTCTACTTGTGAGAAATTAAAATATTTAGCATGTTTTTTAAAGAGGAAACAATTATCTGTTTAGGGATACCAAAATATTTAGTCATTCAGGGGTCTGAATGAGGAAAACAGGGGCAATACAATCACCACCCCCAGTCGTTCAGTAAATCATTTGTTGTGTTCATACTTTGTGTCAGTACTGTACATTTTTCTTGTTGTTTTTCAGTGTCTGAGGTGAAGGAGAGGTTCTCCTTGCAGATACCCAAGCCCCCAGCCCCCCCTGAGCTGAGGATGGTGCTGCTTGGGAAGACTGGGGCTGGGAAGAGGCAGCAGGAAACACCATCCTGGGCAGAGAGGAGTTCAGATCAGTGATCAGCGGGTCCTCAGTAACCAGGTGTGTGAGAAGAGAAGAGGAGAGGTGGCTGGAGGCAGCTCACTGTCATCGACGCCAGACCTGCTTCATATCACTGGGTGTCTGAAGGAGATTGCCAGATTAGAAGATGCATCTTGCTGTCTTCACCTGGACCCCATGCTTTCCTCCTGGTGCTACAAGCTAGGAGATTCACTGATGAAGAAAAGACAGTTCTGCACGCAATGGAAGACATCTTCAGTGAGACAGCCCTGGCCTACACAATGGTCCTCTTCACTCATGGGGACTCTCTGGAGGAACAGTCCATTGAAGATTACATTGAGACACAGGGCAGGGAGCTCCAGCAGCTTGTTGAGAAATGTGGGAACAGGTATCATGTTCTCAACAATAAGAACAGGAGCGATCGCACTCAGGTCACACAGCTCCTAGACAAGATAGACAACATGGTGAAGGGAAACAGAGGCAGCTTCCTGTACCAGGAGGCAGAGGAAAGGCTGACACGAAGGGAGCAGAGATATGAAGAACAGTGTAGGAAGGAAGAGGAGCTAAAGCTCAAATATGAAGAGGAACATCTTAGGAAAGTAGATGAGTTAAAACAGAGATATGAGGAGGAAAAGCATCAGAAGGAAAAAGAGCTGAAACAGAAGTATGAAGAGGAGCAGCGAGAGAAAGTAGAGGAACTGAAACAGAAGTATAAAGAAGAACAGTGTCAGAAAGTCCAGAAGCTGAAACAGAAACATCAGGAGGAACAGAGCAGGAAAGCGGAGGAGCTGAAGAAGGAGTATGAAGAGGGGCTGCTGAGGAAAGAGGAGGAACTGAACCAGAAGTATAAAGAACAGGAGAGGAAAGCAGAGGAGATGAAACAGAAACTTGAGGAGGAAAGACTCGGGAAAGCAGAGGAGATGAAACAGAGATATGAGGCTCAGCGAGTGAAAGCAGAGCAGCGAAAGCAGCAATACGAAGAGGAGCAGCGCAGGAATGCACAGGAGATAAAACACAAGTACGAAACCCAGTGTACAAATATACAGAAGCAAATACAGAAATACGCAGAAGAACAAATTAGGAAAGTAGAAGAATTGAAGAAGACTTTTGGAGAGGAACTGTGGAGCAAAGCAGAGGAACTAAAACAGAAATATGAAGAGGAAGAGCACAGGGAGATCGAGGAGCTGAAACAGAAACACAGAGAGAGGGAAGGAAGACCACTGCAGAAGCATGAGGAGGAACACAGCGAGGAAATCAAGGAGATAAAGCACAGGTATAATAACAAGCTGCACAGAGAGATAGAGAAGCAGAAGAAGGAGTATGAAGAAAGAGAGCATCGGGAAGTGGAGACGTTGAAGCAGAAGCATCAGGAGGAGCTGCTGAGGAAAGAGCAGGAGCTGAAGCAGCAGTATGAGGAGGAATACAGTGAGAAGGAGCAGCAGCTGAAGCAGAGGTATGAAGAACAGTGCAGAGGAGTGGAGGAGATGAAGCAGAGACTTGAAGAGGAACAGCAGAGAAAGCTAGAAGAGGTGATACAGAATTATGAGAAACAGCGTCAGGAGAGGAGATGAAGCAGAGATATAAAGAGGAACAGCAGAGAGAGGTGGAGGAGCTGAAACACAAACATGAAGAGGAACTGAGTAGGAGAGGAGAGGAGATGAACCAGAAATATGTGGCAGAACAGTGTAGGAGAGAAGAGGAGATGAAACAGAAACATGAGGAAGAAATGCAGAGGAAAGTACAGGCAGTGAAACAAAGGTTGGAAGAAGAACGCACCGACAAGGAGCAGGAGCTGGAGCGGAAATACAAAGAGGAACAGAGCAAGAAAGTCGAGGAGATGAAACAGACGAGTGAACAGGAACAGCTCAGAAAAACAGAAGAGATCAAAAAGAAATATGAAGAGAAACTGAATCGGATAGAAACTGAGCTGAAACAGAAATACGAGGAGGAGCTGCAGAGGAAAGTGGAGGAGCTGAAACAGAAATACGAGGAGAAAGAGCAAAGTAAAGCTGAGGAGCTGCAGAAACCACAAGAGCCTCGCAAGAGAAGACGCAGCAAAGACAAGCCACCCAACAGTAAGTTATGATAATACTGAGCATCCAGTACATTGATCACTCGATCATAAAAGAAACCAGATTCAGGTAAAAAATAAAACATTTCATCAGACCTGTCTTATTCAGTGTTTTTCTGAACATTGTAATACCACGAACTACAAAGAGAAGTGAAACATAAGCTGTGTTTTATTTTCACTGTTACAAAACGTTATTTACACAATTTTTTTTAAAAATATAAATATTGTGCCAATAGGACATTTTGCCTATTTCATGAACCACGCAGTGAAGGCCAATGTAGCGTTGGTGTGTGTGTGTGTGTGTGTGTGTGTGTGTGTGTGATTGAACTATTTCATTAGCTCTCAGTTACAACCTCTACGTCATTTCATTTGACTCTCTTGTACGTTTTTATTGCATTGCTGTGGATTCACAACAGATGCTGTTAGAGTGACGCTTGTTTCTCACTTGTTGTTTTTCAGTGTCTGGAGGTGAAGGTGCAGCAGCGACAGAGACAACGCAAGGAATCCGCAGTGGCTCCGTCGGCAGTGAGATGCACCAGGAGGCAGAGATACTGGAGGACAAGGAAGAGGAGAGACTGAGGGCAAAGCACCAGAGAGAACTGGACGAGGAAAACACAAAGATTGATAAGGAAATCCAAATACTAGAAAAAGAGAAACGACTTCTAGAAGAGAGGATGGAGAAGAGACGGAAAGAAGAGGGGGATGAAAATCAAATGAGAGACGAGGAAAGGAGAGATGGAGAAGAATTGGAAAGGATTGAGAAAGAGAAAAAGCACTGGAGAGACATGAAAGAAAGGTACAGGAGAGAGTGTGAGGAAGAACTGCAGAGGGGGCTGGATAAAGTGAGGCAGCATCACTAGGAAAGGGCAGGAGGAGAGAAAAGAAGAATATTTATTGTGTAACGCAATCCCAGGAGCAGATGAAGCTGCTGGGGAGCAACACAAGCACCTGGTTCAGTTCTGAGCTCAATTAGGACTTCTCAATCACAATCTTAAACAGCTCTTGGGCCCTGTACAAAACCCTTTAACTCTTTGTCATAACGAGATGCTGTTTGATTCATTGATGAAACTGGTCCACACATTTGATATCTTCTTTAACAGCAGTCCAGAGCAGCTTAATGAATAGGGACACTTGTGCAGCTCAACCAGACACATTCTTTAACCAATCACACCAGCTTTGAGGACAGGGCTCAACCAGTCACACCAGCTCTGAGGACAGGGCTCAAGGGATACAGTAAACCAGTTAAAAGTGCAACACTGGGTTATACAGACCAGTACTGTACTGGATACAGTGATATTTTGTCCAGTCCAGTCAACCTTAATTCACTGTAAAGACACGACTCAATCCTCGCCTTTTATGTGATTAGGAAAAGCTTCATCAAGCAGCTCATTATAATGACATGTTGTTAAATATGATTGTGTTTGTCTCCACGGCTGTATATCCAGAGCCTTGCTTTCACAGCACAGTGTCAGGTTTGAGGAGAGCACTGTGAGCCTCCCCATAAGCTGTAACGCTGGGGAAATGCACACTTTATCAATGGATTTGATCAATCTCTAGAAACCACTGCGAGCTGGTGAATGGAAAATCTCTGCAGAATCACAGTGACAGATGAACGGCTGTGAATCTAGGAGGCAGTGCGGTCCAGTGGTTAAAGTCCAGTGCTTGTAACTAGGAGGACACCGGTTCAAATCCCAGCTCTGCCACTGCCTGACTCACGGTCAATAGAATGTGCTTTGCCTAGGTCCTGAGTATTTCAACCGGGCAGCAGTGTGGAGTAGTGGTTAGGGGCTCTGGACTCTTGACCGGAGGGTCGTGGGTTCAATCCCAAGTGGGGGACACTGCTGTACCCTTGAGCAAGGTACTTTACCTAGATTGCTCCAGTAAAAACCCAACTGTATAAATGGGGAATTGTATGTAAAAAATAATGTGATATCTTGTAACAATTGTAAGTCGCCGTGGATAAGGGCGTCTGCTAAGAAAATAAATAAGAATAATAATATATTTTGCAGTTTATGTGTGTGGCACTATTGTATATTGATTGTGTGTATAACATGTTTTCCTATGGAATGTTTGTCTGTGTGCGTGTGTGTGTGTGTGTGTGTGTGTGTGTGTTGTTTGTTTGTGCCTGATTCCCTGAGACAGCGTTGTAAAATGAGATGTCTACTCAGGAGATAATAAACTCATGAATAATAACACAATAATATCACACTTTTAAAACCTCGTCCCGCTTTTTATTTGTCATTTCTCTGAATGCATATTCTGGTGTAAAATGCTGTTACCGTCCAGCAGGGTGCGATAGCTGCTAATGGGATCATGATCATTGCTGTGTTTAATCAGCACCAGCGACACAAAGCTGACATCTGTGAAAATACTGAAGCCTTTATTGAAGTCTGTGTTGATGGATTAAACACAACGCGGTCTTCAAAAACTGTTGTTCAATCAGCCAGCAGGATGAGCTGTGAATATCAGACTTTATTTAATTCAGCAAAACTACTCATAAAAAATAATAATTTTAAAAATCCTGAAAAATCTCATGAGTTGAATCTTTGTGTTATAAAAACGCCTCCCAGAAAACGCAGCCGTGTACCAGCGGGTGTGAAATGTCTGTGTTTATTGACACAGTTTCGTATCCCGTGATTTTAAAGACTCCGCTAACAGAACAGCAGGTTAGGGTCTCGCTGCTGCGGTTTTATATAAGGCTGCTGTTCATGTTAAAGCTTCAGATGCCATTGTCTTGTTACTGTCCCCTTTACCTGTTATGATGCGTGCAATCACCGTAATGCTTCTCACTGCAATTACCACACACAGGGTGTTTATTTTTTTTATTTAATTGATTGTATTTTTGAATCCGCAGTTTTGAGTCCCCCTGCAATTCCAGAGACGAGGCTGCGCTTGATACGCAAAGGCAGGCTGTGCTGCAGGGGTCAGTCTGGGGTGTCTAGTTTAGGCTGCAGTGCGCGCATTGCAGCGGTCCCGCCCGACTGTATTTGAGGTTTCACCGCTCCACATCAAACCCACAGTAACGCCACCTGTTCAAACCCCGATACACCCTCCGTGACGCTGCAGACGGGAGAACAAATCGGGGGGAGAAAATGACGGCGCTGACTACTGAAGAGGAGAGAACTGGTAGGAGAAGCCCGGGCTGCTGTTGTTTGTATCGACACCTGTAAGGATGTGCTTTTATTGAGGGCTTTTACCGTTTACATCTCCTCGGCATTGCCCGCCAAAATGAACAAACAACACAGCGGCGGGACCCTGAGCAGCGCGAGCTGCCAATTCAAAACTGGAGGAGTTCGAATCCTAACGGCTGAAGCGGGCGCTGCCTGAATATATTAGTGGAGTTAAAGATTACATCAATAAATAAGATATTAGTACATACAGTTTAAAATAATATACGGTAGTATCAATACATTTCAAAAGTCTCGTTTACACCGGTGGTTGTGTGAAAATGTTTCTATTAACGGAATATAAGAATGGTCAACATTAGCCTCGAAGGGGAATCTGTGGAGAAAATACAAGTTATCAGGTAGGTGTTTTATTTTATTATTAATATTATTATCGGGTTACGGATGGGTTAAGAGATGTTTTTTAATTATGTTTTAAAGTTTGAATATGAATGAAAAAAAATAGTTCAGGTTTGAATTTTGTGTTTTGTAAATTGAGATGACGTTGACTTCTTATTAAGTCAGCGACCGTTGTTGTGTTTAAATGTAATTTTAAAAGTTTAAATATGAATGAAAAATGTTATATTCAGGTGTGGATTTTGTATTTTGATAAAATGTGGAAATGTATTTTATTAGCCCAGGTTCTTATTCAGAAATACTTTTTTTTTCGTTGCCTGGCAACGGCGCCTTTTCCTGTCGGATGTTAGTAAGGATTGTGATCGGGGCTGCCCCGGTGATATTAGGGTCTGTTGGCATATTCGCGTTGTCTTGGGCCACTCGTGTCAGGCTGAGTTTCTATAAAGAGTGACGCCATAAAAGCGCATTCGTTTTTTAAGGCTGCCCGACACGAAGCGGAATTGGTTCACAAACAGCCAGCAGACACGGCCAGGAACACGCTGTTAAAACCAGTTTGTACTGGTCAAGAAGCCCTGAAAGATGCTGCCAGTGGATTTTTACTGGTTCTAGTCCCTGTTGTTAAAATATCATTCTTATCATATCATTACAATTTGAAGCATTGGCGACTCATGGCTTGAAAAACTGGTGGGGCACAGCCCCCCCCCAAAAAAAAAAAACGTGCTCAAACCCGATGCCCGATTTTAACCATTTTATGTAAACATTAAGCTAGCTTTCTAACATTACCAGATATTTCATCACAAACAGTTCTACGCCAGATTGTCACAATCAAGAGAGCTGCAAACAACACTTTACAGGCAAGAGTCTCTTATCGACAGACAGCTACACCTGCACTAACCTGAGCGTTTGAAATGGAAGTATAGTCACACTCTTGTGCTGTTCGTAACATTCTGAACTACAGAAGAGTCAGGTTCGGTTTCTGTTGATATCTCTGGTGTTGGTGGTTTAGCTTTTTTTGTTGTAGAAAACCCAAACGTAGCTGTCTTTTTTTGCCATTTTAACAGGGCTCAAATTCACCCGTTTTAGCACATATTTTCGCTGACTGAAAAAGTGAAAGTCTCACACGAGAACAAATATAACGGCGAAGGGTCTTAGACACTCTTTGTTATGTTATTATGTTTTGAAAGTTTGAAATAAACTGCGCATTTTTTAATAATAAACCCTGGCAACAGATTTTTTTTTCGGGAGAGGGTGGCAATGGTAACTTTTTAAGGTGAATAGTCACAGTGGTGAAATTGGCAACCTGATTTCTTATTAGTGCATTGACGTTTTATTTCCGAAAAATAAAGAACATTTTTTTTTAACAGAAGATCCAATAACCAAATACACTGTTGTGCAAAATAGTTAAAAAAGAGAGATTCAGTTCAGAACACTTCCGTTTAAAAACAAAAAGGAAATACGAAGCAAAGGACTTGAACTTTTAACATGCGCATCAGATTTCAATTTCACATTATGATAAATAACTATATATAATTTCATTCGTACTTATGGTTGTTCATTTCACATTTGGTGTTCAAAGCAAAGCAAACCATTTTATTTAATTTCACAAATCCTGACTAATGTAATTACCGTTTGACTGACGCAGGACTGCCGATGGTACCCCAATCTTCTGGAGGTTCGGGGAGGAGGGACTTGTGCACACAGTTGCATTAACTACATTGTATAACCACAGCGCCTTTAAAAAACAAAAAAAAATGTACAAACAGCTGATCCAACAAAAAACTTGGGTTGATTGACAGCAAATCCAACCACTCATTTTTTTTTGGTATCACACTGCACTGACATTCGCTAGTTGAGCTGACGGACACGCTGTAGCCTAAACAAATAATCAGAACGAAAACAAGTAGGTAACGAACTCAGGAATTGAAACAGTTTTGCCGGTTTTCTCAGCAGCGTCCAGAACTGTTTTCATTCTGATTTATTTATTTAGCTATTCAATTAATAACAGGTTGTACATTTACCGCTCCATCTCCAAGACCTGGATGGACTTGGTTACCGTCCTTGATGAAGCTGGCTGCACAATCCGTGAAAATGATAATCTTATTAGTAGGCTGGCTGCTGGAGAGGTCAGCTGGCAATAAGATATGTCATGAGGCGAGTGCATTCTATGTAAATACATAGGTTACTCATTACATAGTAGATGTCCTCTACCACATCTATGTGTGTAGTAGCTAGGCTACAGCATATACAGTAATCATAGCCTATATGTTTCATGCATCTGTGTTTGGGGTTGAGCAAGTACAGCTTGCTTATGTATTCTCATTGGTTGATAGCAACGCGGTAAAAAAAAGTTCTTTCGTGAGCGAAAAGAAAAATCAGCGCCGCCCATGCCACGTCCGCCCCGCTATAATGGGAAGCGAAAATATAACAATATTGCAATTTCTTACACATGTTTCAGTGTGAACGATCCTAACACAGTGGCTAAGCCACTGCCCGGCAGAAATCTGGGGGCACGTGACCAGGCGTGCCCCCATGCGTCGCCACTGATTTGAAGAAGCCTCGCCAGCGCATTTTAGCAAATACGTTCAGGTACAGTAGCAATACCTTCATATTAACAGCCTAGTGGCAGGGGCGCTGGAGTTATTTGGGTGTGTGAACTATGCATCAGCTGCAGAGTCGCCACAACCACGTCTCACCCGAAAAGACGAAGCACAAGGAGGTGAAGTGACTTGCTCAGGGTCACACAATGAGTCAGTGGCTGAATTGGGATTTGAACCCGGACCTCTTGGTTACAAGCCCTTTTCTTTAACCACTGACCACACAGCCTCCTGGGTGCCGGGGTGCAGGCAGCTTCATATGCTTCCATCATATACAGGGGTTACAGTTTTGTTTAATAGCTTTCAGAACCCCACTTTAAAAATTGTTGGTGCCGCTGCCTAGCGGTTGATTTGATCAGCTTGTATGCCGGCCTGTATTGCAAAATCTGGCTGTTGTTTATCCCGACGTTACGTCCAAGGCACCACACCTCTGCTTCCTTGCCAGATTCCCAGATCCTCTTTGGAAAAGCGTCGTCGAAGCCCCACTGTAGAGAGATGGAAGCTGCAGGTTTTGAACCCGGTGACGGTGAGTTAAAAACATGACTGTCTTATTAAAGTCGAGGACGATGTAATAATTAACAGACTTTACTGAACCGATAAAAAAACAAGAGTTTTATTAGGTTTTCAGAAACAAAAAAAAAAAAGTTTACTTTCGGTTTCAGTGTTACAATTAGTTTTTTTTCCTTTTTACAATCTTATTTGATGTGATAAAATAAACGCGTTCTTTCTTTATAACACATCTCGACGTTGCTTACTTTGATCCACATTTGCCACGAGGTGCATAAATACCACACGGCACATCTGTAATTATACAAAGTGAAAGTAAATAATGTCCCAAGTCCGTTACTGCGTCAGCAGCAGCAACCATGGCTTCCCGGAGACAGTGGAACAGGTTGAGATTCGGCGGTCAGTGAACTCGGTCTCTTCACAGGATCGCTTCCAGGGTTGAGACCTACAGAAAATAGTGAGTGGACAGTAAAGTAGGAAGCAGGATACGCATCCTATGGACCCGCTCATCCAGGTGACAAAGTCCTATTTTGTTCATCAAATCACAGCTCTACTCAGGGCGGATTCACTATTTCTCTACCCAGTTGATCCCATGTAAGCAGGGCCGGATTAACAAAGTCAACAAAATTTATCAATATAATTTATCAATATAATTTTAAAAATGCAAGCACATCTGATCCAATACACCAACCTGGAACAATCTGAACAATAATGATTACTATGCAACTGTTTAAACGTGTTTTTTTATTTTCCATACTGTTTGGTAAGTATGTCATACAAGTTAACTGTAAAGTGAGAGCAGATGTAATTCTGCTACCACATCATGTTAAAAGCAGTGTGGACACAAGAGTAACACAAATAATACTGTTATGCTTTGACAGAATACAGAACACAATATACAAAAAAATCCTTCTAAATACAATATCCAGTTCTCAAAAGAACACAATTAATAATACAGGGACGAGGACACACCGATATTTCTTGCTACATTTTAAAAAAAAAACAACCCTAAATCCTGCTATGCAAATCACAAATTACTAAAAAAAATCTTAATAGGCCTGTTGTATAAAATGGATAACATTAACTGTGCCTTACAAAACATACAAGAAGCATTTGATTGTGTCACTATCGTCTTACCGACAGGAACAAAAACAATCTTCTATACTCCTCCTCTTCATCATATATTAATGGTCTTAACAGTTAAATATTCTAACGTTCATAAAATACACGATGGCGGTTTTACGGTTGTTGACGAAGATAAAAAAAGGACTGTTCTATTTCTTATTGGTGTGTGTGTGTGGGGGGTGGGCGTGTTCACTTTGTCAGGACTCATACAGAAGGCAGCACGGAAATTCGATGCAATTTGAAGTTATTTATGGTGGAGAATGCACTTCATATAGTATTTTATATTTTATTCATTGATTTTTGTTTAAAAAAATCGTAATGAAAAATTGCACTCACTTCCCCCCCCAAAAAAAAAAGTGGGTCCACCCTTGAAAAAAAAAAGTTAGTGGACGGTGTTCACCTGCGTTCATCCTCGAGTCTAACCCTGATCGCTTCTATTCTCTCACTGCTCGCAAACATCTCAAGCTCTGTGGATTGAAACAGCGGCTGTGCTTCATTTGCACAGAGAGAGGTGCCGGGGTTCTTAAAATCTGAGCCCTCTGAACGGATCACTGTGTGTTAACTCTTCAGCAGAGTGCTGTGTGCATTCAGTGTGGTTTCCACAGAACTCAATAGCCTTCATCTGAGGGGCAGTAACTTGCCTGTAGTATCGCTGCATACACAGCGCCCAACCCATAGGACAGAGGGGCCGTGCCAGCCTCCACATTGCTTGTATGTGTAACAATAACAATATACCACTACTAGCACTGATAGATGGTCTTGTCCTTTAATTTCCTTCCTAGCTCTCTGAATTTGTTTTGGAGGGATCTTGGCTTGTCTCTTCCAATGTTGTTTGTACCGATGTGGACGACTACTACCGGGTCGTCTCCTGTTCATTCTAGGAGCCTGTCCACATTCTCAGTGATGTGCTTGACTGAGGCTCCTGGAAGGCAGCACACTGTTGTAGTAAGGGGGTCCAAACTGCGCACTGAACTTGCTGTGTTTCTCAATCTGGAGTCCCCAACAATCATGACCTCCCTTCTTTTTGTAGGAGCTGTAGTTCTTTAACTGCAACGCGCTGGCCGGTGCTGTATCACATTTCTATTGGTTCTAGTCCCTGTTGTTTAAATATCATTCTTATATTATCCGCGCATTACAAATTGAAGAAGCCTCGCCAGCGCATTTGATCCATTCTCATGTCGGTACAGTAGCAATCCGTTCATATTAACAGATCCTCAGCGGTTGGTTTGATCCGCTTCTGTGCCGGTGTTGTAACACCTGGCTGCGGCTTATCCTGACGTCACGTCCCAGAGACACGCCCCCTGCTTCCTTGCCGTTTGAAAAGCCTCGTCAAAGCGCCGCTGTAGAGAGATGGCAGCTGCGGGTTTTGAACCCGGTGCCGGTGAGTTAAAAACATGACTGTCTTATTAAAGTCGAGGGCGATGTAATAATTACGAGACTGCATTGAAACAAGAGTTTTATCAGGTTAAGGGAAAGAAAGAAGAACAAGTTTGCTTTCGGTTTCAGGTTGAAACGAGCTCGCACAGACTCAGTTGTTACAGTTCATAGTTTTTTACAGTCTTATTTGATAAAATGCACGTTTTTTTTTCTTTCTGATACATCTCGACGTTGCCTACTTTATCGAGTCTGTTAATCTGCAGTATAAAAGCTTCTCCGCGGCTGATTTCCATTCCCCGCGAGTGTGATACATTACCACGCATGTCTGTAATTATACAAAGTGAAAGTAAAACATCTCCCGAGCGCGTTACAGCGTCAGCAGCAGCCATGGCTTTCATTTCTAAGAGGAGCAAACTGTTCTTTCTCTTTAACAGGGCGGGGAATCATGGCTGCAGAACAAGAGGCTGAAGAAACTGTTTCTCAAGAGCTGCACAGCGCCTCTGAGCTGAGGATCGTGCTACTTGGGGGAAGCTCGTACTGGGATGCTGGGAAGAGTGCATCAGGGAACACCATCCTGGGCAGAGAGGAGTTTAGATCTGGATTCAGCCTCTCTAGAAGAACGAAGGAGTGTGAGAAGGGAACAGGAGAAGTGTCTGGGAGACGGGTCACTGTGGTCGACACTCCAGACTTGTTACACACAGACCGGGTCGAGATTGGGAGATGTGTTTCTCTGTCTGCCCCGGGACCCCACGCTTTCCTCCTGGTGATACCCGTGTATCCAAAAGAAACGATTGACACTAACCGTGAGTCTATAGAACAGGATTGTGAAGCTTTAGATAAAGTGCAGGAGCTGTTTGGTGAGAGAGCTGTGAGGAACACGATGATCCTTTTCACCCACGGGGATGATCTGAGAGGCAGGACGATTGAGCAGCACATTGAGGAAGCTGGTGAGAAGCTCCAGCAGCTTGTTGAGAAATGTAGGAACAGGTATCACGTTCTCAACAATAAGAAGAGGCGCAATCGCACTCAGGTCACGCAGCTCCTGGACAAGATAGACAACATGGTGAAGGGAAGTGGAGGCTGCTACCTCCCAATATCATCTGAGATTTACCAGGAGGTAGAAGAAAGGATTAGACTAAAGGAACAGGAGCTGAATGAGAAACACAAAGAGGAACAGAGGAGGAGAGAAGAGGAGATAAAACACAAATATGAGGAGGAACAGAGGAGGAGAGAAGAGGAGCTGATGGAGAAGTTGAGGAAGCAAATGAAGGAAGAGGAGCTGGAGAAAGAGGCAGAGGAATCCAAGCTGCCTGTCAGGAGAAGGGACAGCATTGATGGAGATCGTCCCAACTGTAAGTATTCCTTTTATTCCCCCCGACTGTCAGTTCAGTAAAATCATCTTTCTGAGGCAAATACGAAGTTCAGTCTTTCTGTGGGACCTCTTGAGGCAAAGTCATTGCTAGCTTACCTGCTGTATTGAACTGCAGTCAGTCTGTGTTATTAGTCGTGACATTGAAGCTTGCTTGCAGCTCTAGAAAAGTTTTTTAAATGCCGCCCCCCTTTTTTAGCATACATTTTGTCCCCGATTTCATGTAAATTGCATATTTTTTCCTTAACCACAAAAAAGTCAATATTTAGCTAAATACATACGCGTATCACAAATTCAACATTTAAAATCAGTCTAGAAATCTTTTCTTTTACTCTTCGAGTGAACATTTTGACATGTTAAACCTGGGTTTCTAACAAATAAATCAGTGAATTTAAATATTTTGTTAACATTTTGTCAACATTTAGCTAACATTTCTAACAAATAAATCTGTAACTTAACTCTTTTTTTGTTTGTTTTGTTTAAACTTGGCGATTCAACAGTTACCTGACAGATATATCTGAAAAACATTATCGTTCAGCAATTAAATCTGAGGTTTTCACAAAATGCAGTGCAAGCAAACGACACGAATACAGCACAAATACAAAAAACTGTAGCTAGTCATAAAAAGGAGAGACTGTCTCCTTTTGCTCCTTTTGTGGAGACAAAATAAAATAAAATTAACACAGAAGAACAGTGTGGAGTAGCGGTTAGGGCTCTAGACTCTTGACCGGAGGGTCGTGGGTTCAATCCCAGGTGGGGGACACTGCTGCTGTACCCTTGAGCAAGGTACTTTTACCTAGATTGCTCCAGTAAAACCCAACTGTATAAATGGGTAACTGTTTGTAAAAATAACGTGATATCTTGTAACAATTGTAAGTCGCTTGTGTTGTGCATGACTCTGTTTAATCAATAGTTTTAATTTTTTTTGCTCGTGTCCGGTGTGCATAACTCTTTTAACATGAAGCCCATGCCCACTGACGCGTTTGATTTGGCATTGTACGTTGCAGAGCTGCGCTTACACTCCTGACTTTTAAGAATGTGTTTGTTAACATTTATGTATTTAGCTTTTTTTAGTTACAGAACTGCCCCTTTAGTCATAGTCACGCCCCCCTTAGTGACTCTCCACGGCCCCCCAGGGGGGCGCACCCCCCGGTTTGCGCACCACTGCACTAGAACAAAGAAACATTGATTGATGCTTTAAATAATAGCAAATAAACTATTAGAAAAAATACCAGTAAATCATTCTGTATCCTGTCACTCTCTATAAAGAGTGTTTTCAATATTGTAGAATACTACAGTAATATTTAATGTAGAAATCTGACTTACAGGTTAATCATAGCATATCTGCGGTGCTTTAGAGACATCGTGAGCAAAGTCAAGCACAGTCACAGATGTGACATTTCACTTTTCTGAAACAATACACTTGATGTTTTTTCAGTGTCTGGAGGTGAAGGAGAGGCCCCTTGCAGATACCCAAGCCCTCCCAGCCCCCTGAGCTGAGGATGGTGCTGCTTGGGAAGACTGGGGCTGGAAGAGGCAGCAGGAAACACCATCCTGGGCAGAGAGGAGTTCAGATCAGTGATCAGCAGGTCCTCGGTAACCAGGGTGTGTGAGAAGAGAAGAGGAGAGGTGGCTGGGAGGCAGCTCACTGTCATCGACGCACCAGACCTGCTTCATATCACTGGGTGTCTGAAGGAGATTTGCCACGAGATTAGAAGATGCATCTTGCTGTCTTCACCTGGACCCCACGCTTTCCTCCTGGTGCTACAAGCCAGGAGATTCACTGATGAAGAAAAGACAGTTCTGAAAGCAATGGAAGACATCTTCAGTGAGACAGCCCTGGCCTACACAATGGTCCTCTTCACTCATGGAGACTATCTGGAGGAACAGTCCATTGAAGATTACATTGAGACACAGGGCAGGGAGCTCCAGCAGCTTGTTGAGAAATGTGGGAACAGGTATCATGTTCTCAACAATAAGAACAGGAGCGATCGCACTCAGGTCACACAGCTCCTGGACAAGATAGACAACATGGTGAAGGGAAACAATGGCAGCTACTACACCAGTGAGATGTACCAGCAAGCAGAAGAAAGGGCTGGAGAAGTGAGGATAGGGAAGAAGAGAGATGAGCAGATTGACAGGGTGGGGTATGAAAAGAGCAGACTGCTAAAGGAGAGGCCAGGAGAGCTGGAGCTACAACTGGAGCTGAGGAGAGAGAGGGAGAGATCCAGAGTGCTGGAGAGGGGGGGAGCAAGAGAAGAAAGAGAGGAGAAAAGGAAAGAGAGCTGGAGGAGAGCAAGGGGGAGAGGAGAGAGGGGGAAGAGCAAGGAGGGAGCAGAAAGGAAAGTTTAACTTGCAGACATACAATGAAAAGCTAACTTGGAGTGAATATCTAAGGCCATCAGTAGTAGTAATTGGAGGATCAGTAGGGGCAGCAATAGGGGCAGTAGCTGGAGCCATATTGGGGCCAATAGGATCTGCAACAGGACTGGTTATAGGAGCTATACTAGGAGCAGCAGTAGGAGACACATTAGGAATACTGACAGGAGGTGGGGTAGGAGCACAGGCAGTAAAAGAGACGCACAAAACACAGTGATGATAACATGGACCACACTGATGTGGAAACTGCACCAGGCTTCCAATGCTGAACTCTTACAGCCTTCACTGTCTGTGTCTGTGATGAATAAGTACAGAGTAATGCTCACAATTCACCTGACTGTAAAGGCATCACCTCTGAACCCCAAGACACATCGGATTCCAAACACACAAGATGTTAGAAAAGCCTGAGCCTTTAATACTTGAATCATGTGTTTAATGGCTGCATAGATTGTAGATAACATTCAATATGCTGTATATTATAGCTATATTGTGTAAATGATGGATACTGTATAAAAACTTTATAATACTGAGATATATTGTAGCTACAGCGAAGTAATTGAAATGATCACTCCACTCAGGAGCTGTGCTTTCACAATTAAATAAAAGCAACTAAAAGTAATTTGTTTAATTGCTCAATAATGTCATACGCTCTACATGATATCTATAAGTTACTGTATAAGTTTATAATTATGTTTTTACTGTATATAATATGTAATATTGTATGCATGAAGCTGATAAGAAATATATTTTTACTTGAATCTGTGGTGAACCAATTACTCCAGACATCTTTCATTACTTCAGACAAGATTAAAACAGACTTAAATATGCTTCACCTTCCTACTGGGTGATAGTTTACATATTGCAGCACAATCTCAGAACAAGTGACGCTTGAGCAGTGTTGAGAGGCTGTGTGTCGTGTGAATGCTTTTTAAACCCTGGGAGGATTGTAATGTTGAGCAGTGTTGAGAGGCTGTGTGTCGTGAATGCTTTTTTTAAACCCTGTGAGGATTGTAATGTTGAGCAGTGTTGAGAGGCTGTGTCGTCGTGTGAATGCTTTTTAAACCCTGGGGATTGTAATGTTGAGCAGTGTTGAGAGGCTGTGTGTCGTGTGAATGCTTTTTAAACCCTGGGAGGATTGTAATGTTGAGCAGTGTTGAGAGGCTGTGTGTCGTGTGAATGCTTTTTAATCAATGTTTCTGATCATCTGCTTTCTTATCAACAAGATCTAAAGGGAACATCCCCACTAGACTAGCTGCCCAATGTCTTTGATTTTGTATTTGGTGTGAATGGAAAACAGAAAGCCTTGATTGGAACAACATGAGGCAGCAATTCTTATGACAATGCGTGGGGCCGCAGCGGCAGGAGGTGATGAAGGACCCTCCACACTTTATAGCATCGTTTTCACAAGCAGAAACACCCCCGTCCCTTCCAGGACAGTGAGGACAGGGTCATGTATAAAAGGGAATAGAAGCTGTGTTTCTGTGAATAAGGGCAACAAGACCCCGGGTCTGGAACAGAAACAGGAGCCCGCAATTTAATTGTGCTTCATATCACCGCGGAAAGAAATGTTCTGCAGAAAATGTAGAAAGATGTGGTAGAAAAAAGGAAAAATGGTGTAAGTGTGTTTTTAAATGAGTTTTGTCTATTATTTATATACATATACAACAGCATTAGGCTGCAGTGCGCGCATTGCAGCGGTCCCGCTCCGGGACTGTATTTGAGGTTTCACCGCTCCACATCAAACCCACAGTAATGCCACCTGTTCAAACCCCGATACACTCCTCCGTGACGCTGCAGACGGGAGAACAACTCGGGGGGGAAGAAAATGACGGCGCTGACTACTGAAGAGGAGAGAACTGGTAGGAGAAGCCCCGGGCTGCTGCTGTTTGTATCGACACCTGTAAGGATGTGCTTTTATTGAGGGCTTTTACCGTTTTCATCTCCTCGGCATTGCCCGCCAAAAATGAACAAACAACACAGCGGCGCGGACCCTGAGCAGCGCGAGCTGCCAATTCAAACTGGAGGAGTTCGAACCCAACGGCTGAAGCGGCTGCCTGAATATATTAGCGTGGAGTTAAAGATTACACATCAATAAATAAGATATTACTACATACAGTTTAAAATAATATACGGTAGTATCAATACATTTCAAAAGTCTCGTTTACACCGGGTGGTTGTGTGAAAATGTTTCTATTAACGGAATATAAGAATGGTCAACATTAGCCTCACGAAGGGGAATCTGTGGAAAAATACAAGTTATCAGGTAGGTGTTTTATTTTATTATTAATATTATTATCGGGTTACGGATGGGTTAAGAGATGTTTTTAATTATGTTTTAAAGTTTGAATATGAATGAAAAAAATAGTTCAGGTTTGAATTTTGTGTTTTCGTAAATTGAGATGACGTTGACTTCTTATTAAGTCAGCGACCGTTGTTTGTGTTTCAATATAATTTTAAAAGTTTAAATATGAATGAAAAAAATGTTATATTCAGGTGTGGATTTTGTATTTTGGTAAATGTGTGGAAATGTATTTCTTAGCCCGGGTTCTTATTCAGAAATACTTTTTTTTTTCGTTGCCTGGCAACGGCGCCCTTTTCCTGTCGGATGTTAGTAAGGATTGTGATCGGGGCTGCCCCGGTGATATTAGGGTCTGTTGGCATATTCGCGTTGTCTTGGGCCACTCGTGTCAGACTGAGTTTCTATAAAGAGTGACGCTACAAAGCGCATTCATTTTTAAGGCTGCCCGACACGAAGCGGAATTGGTTCACAAACAGCCAGCAGACACGGCCCAGGGAACACGCTGTTAAACTGAGAGATTCTGTCTCGCTGCGCTGAAGTTGCTGCAATCAAAATCACATTCTCAGTTCGGGGCTTTTCTCTTGAACCCTTATTTTGTCGAGTTTAGCTGTGAAACTAAAGGGTTAGGCTCATACATTTACCCATTAGGGGTCTGTCAGTCAGTATGTAACATCTCAGACTCTGGTTTCAGTATTACGTTTATTACATAGAGCCCTGTGTGTGTTGTTCGGTGTTGCTGTATAATGCTTGACTCGGCTGCCCTCTTCAGGACAGATTGTGCACATGCGCAGATCCTGGCTGGAAGGTATTCTGTTCACCTGGCATCTAGCCTGGTTTGTTTGGAAATGTACAATACTGGAAATGAATTGTCTTGCGGGTTCAACAAGCAAACTGGTTGCAGCTGGTCACGTTTCTCAGGGATATTGTAGTCGCTGGAAAGTTGACCTGTTGTGTGGATTTGTTGATTTCTTCCAAAGTAATGCTTCTGTGTCTGTGGGTTTGCATAGAGTGCAGAATGACTGAAGGGACGCATTGCAAAGATGTTTTTAATACATGTATTGGATACACTTCAAAATATATTCAGTTACATTATTTAATAAATGTACTTGCAATAATAACCTAATAAAGTCTATTGAAACAGGCAGTTTACAGCCCCGCACACACAGGAGCACACTTTGCTCCCTGGCAGTATCAGTGTGTTCATTTACAGCAATAAAACAGAAAATCATATAAGAGGTGGTGTGGCACTAAATCAATAAAAACTGTAGAGATCAAGCTCCATTTGGACTCCAGCACCATTGTCTTCACTAGGGAGCAGAAGAAGGGAGAGATGGCGGCCGCCGGTTCAGACCCTGGTGAGTTATTTCTTCAGATCTTCATTGCTGTAAAGAATCGGTTCACTTAATGTTGTGCTGGACAGCAGGACTCTTATAACAAGTATAGAGTCACTGAGTGAGAAACAGTGAAAAGTAACAAGCTAGAAATCAATGTGAGAGACTGGGCAGGGCAGGTTTGCTTTCCAGTTCAGGTATTTAGAGACGGTGCAATGATCCAGCCTTGTGCTTTTCAAAGCTTGCTCAGGCTGTCGCTTGCTTTCAAGTTGTATTGAAAATTAAGTTAAAGTAATAAAACAAAAACTTCATAAACATAAAAATATAAATGAGGCAATTCATGGAAGCCTGGGCACCCACCATTCCAGCTGGATATGAAATCAGCTTTTAATATACAATGGCATTGTTCTTTAGAAACCTTCCTAAGGCTGTATCTTTTTGGTTTTAATATTTTAATTAAGTTAATAAAATACGTTTTCAAAACTGAAAATGACACGTCATCCATGGAAGCCTGGCCACACGATTCCTGTTGGATAAACATGAAGTCAGCTTTTAACATGGCAAATGTGATCAATTAATTTCCAAAACAAATCTAATAACGAGCAGAACTATTCAATTAAACAATGTGATTTCTGAACCCGGAGGGCAGGGAGGAGAGCGGGTATTTTGTGTTTTAGACAAGTTCTCATACTGTAGATATACAATGCTGTTTTTTAAAATGTAAGACACCACACCTTAAATTTACAGGACAGAGTCCGACAGGCAGCAATAAAAACGGGCACTGAAGAGATAAGGACAACAGGGAAATGTGATATCATTTACATGTACTTTGGATCCTGATCTGTATCTTACTCTGTTTAGAGGATTAATTGAACCCTCACTGTTCTGGACAGATATTTATTGAATGTTTGAACAAATTGTCATTGCGTGCAAATGATTCAGAGTGAATGTGAAAGTAAATCTAAATCTAAAAGTGAATTTGTTGAAATCAGAATTAAAAGGGATTGGGGTTTTCTACCTGCTTATTTGCTTACAGTTATATAAAAAAACACAAAACATATGTTTAAACATGAGCTCATAACAGTGTCATCTCTTTATAAACTATGGGCCACTGCTCCTTTAAGTAGCATATATATATTTTAAACATGAGCTCATAACAGTGTAGTCTTTTTATAAACTATGGGGCTCCTTTAATTAGCATATATATTTTAAACATGAGCTCATAACAGTGTACTCTCTTTATAAACTATGGGTCTCCTTCAATTAGCAGCACACAGTGAAAGCTTGAGCTCACACTGCTGCACAGGAGTTTGGATCCAGACCCATTTCTAATGTTGTTCATTCCCAGAGTGACTGTGTTTGTGCAGCTTGCTATGCCCTCCATTTAAACGAGATCAATCTTTTAATTATAACTCAGTTATCATTCAGCTTGTTCTGCAATGCGGTCGCTGCCATGTTATTATTTTCTGAATATCGCAGCCCATAGTAACTGCAATGTAACTGCAATAGTAACTGTGGCATTGCCTTGCTGTTAATGGTACCTATGACGTACTGTATAGTGATGAAGGAATCAGCTGCATGTTAAATATCCATTTTTAAAGAGTGTCGGCTCTATTCAGTGAACAGGGATCTTTGCTCACTGGCAGTATCAGTTTGAGATGCACCAGGAGACACGGAACCTTTCATTTATAGGGCATGCAGTAATAAAACTGGCCAGAGGGGGCGCTTGTTTGTAATTGTCATTCTGCCACCACTGCTGCAACTTCACCTGCTAATATCTCATAAAGCATTTCACATGCCAGCTTCACATTTACAATGCCATGGAAACAATACAGTGTAGACTGATTCCTCTCAATCCGACTCCAAGGATTTCATCCTTAAACAATAGAAACAATATTAAACAGGCAGTTCACAGTCACGCTGCACACACAGGAGAACCAGCACTGCGTGCCACAGGAAGTGCAATGGATTCCTCCGAGCAGCTGATGAGTTAATAATATTGATACAATACCTGTATAGGAAACAGATTAACCAGGGTTTATAATGCTAAATAGACATTGTGTTTTGTGTTAAAATGTATTTATTATAAACCTGAGGGCACAGTTTTTTCATGGTGAAATGTTTTTAAAGTTTCTAAGTTGATTGAAACAAATCAATCTGTCATTTCATTTTAAGTTCGCTTTCATTCATTAAAGAGATAAGCTAAGACATAAGAGTAGCTTATTGATCCCAGAATCTCATCAAGCAGCTTCTTGAAGGATCCCAGGGTGTCAGCTTCAACAACATTACTGGGGAGTTGGTTCCAAACCCTCACAATTCTCTGTGTAAAAAAGTGCCTCCTATTTTCTGTTCTGAATGCCCTTTATCTAATCTCCATTTATGACCCCTGGTCCTTGTTTCTTTTTTTCAAGTCAAAGAAGTCCCCGGTTGACATTGTCTATACCTTTTAGGATTTTGAATGTTTGAATCAGATCACCAAGTAGTCTTCTTTGTTCAAGACTGAATAGATTCAATTCTTTTTAGCCTGTCTGCATACGACATGCCTTTTAAACCTGGGATAATTCTGGTTTCTTTCTTTGCACTTTTTCTAGAGCAGCAATATCCTTTTTTTGTAACGAGGTGACCAGAACTGAACACAATATTCTAGGTGAGGTCTTACTAATGCATTGTAGAGTTTTAACATTACTTTCCTTGATTTAAATTCAACACTTCTCACAATATATCCGAGCATCTTGTTAGCCTTTTTATAGCTTCCCCACATTGTCTAGATGAAGACATTTCTGAGTCAACATAAACTCCTAGGTCTTTTCATAGTTCCTTCTTCAATTTCACTATCTCCCATATGATATTTATAATGCACATTTTATTGCCCGCATGCAATACTTTACACTTTTCTCTATTAAATTTCATTTGCCATGTGTATGCCCAGTTCTGAATCTTGTCTAGATCATTTTGAATGACCTTTGCTTGCTTCAACAGTGTTTGCCACTCCTCCTATTTTTGTGTCGCCTGCAAATTTAACGAGTTTGCTTACTATACCAGAATCTAAATCATTAATGTAGATTAGGAATAGCAGAGGACCTAATACTGATCCCTGTGGTACTCCACTGGTTACCTCACCCATTTTGAGGTTTCTCCTCTAATCAGTACTTTCTGTTTTCTACCTGTTAACCACTCCCTAATCCATGTGCATGCATTTCCTTGAATCCCTACTATGCTCAGTTTGAGAATTAATCTTTTATGCGGGACCTTGTCAGAAGCTTTCTGAAATCTAAATAGACCATGTCGTATGCTTTGCAGTTATCCATTTTCAATGTTGCATCCTCAAAAAGTCAAGTAGGTTAGTTAGATTAGTTATCTCCTTCCTAAAACCATGCTGGCTGTCTCCCAGGATATTGTTCCCATATAGGTAATTTTCCATTTTGGATCTTATTATAGTTTCCATAAGTTTATAATAGAAGTCAGGCTTACTGGTCTGTAGTTACCTGGTTCGGTTTTGTCTCCCTTTTGTGGATCGGTATTACGCTTGCTATTTTCCACTCTGTCGGTACAACCCCTGTGTCAAGAGACTGTTGCATGATCTTGGTTAGCGGTTTGTAAATAACTTCTTTCATTTCTTTGAGTACTATTGTGAGGATCTCATCTGGCCCAGGGATTTGTTTATTTTAAGAGCTCCTAGTCCCTTTAACACTTCTGCCTCTGTTATGCTAAAGTTATTTAAAATTGGATAGGAACAGGTCGACATATGTGGGGCATGTTGTCCGTGTCCTCCTTTGTAAAACCTGTGAAAAGTAATCATTTAATATATTTGCTATTTTTTTTCATCTATGATTTTGCCATTTGTGTCTCTTAGACATTTAACCTCCTCTTTGAATGTTCTCTTGCTGTTATAATATTGGAAAAACATTTTGAATTGGTTTTAGCCCCTTAGCAATATTGATTTCTATCTCTCTCTTGGCCTTTCTAACTTCCTTTTTTGACTTGTGTTTGCAGTTCCAATTACTCTTTCTGTGTGCTTTGTTTTTGGTCCTTTTAAACGCCTGTAAAGTGCCTTTTTTCGCTGAATATTTTTTTTTAATTGATCTATTAAACCATTTTGGCCATTTTGTTTTAGATTTAGATTTGTCTACTTTTGGGGTGTAATTGTTTTGCGCCTCTAGTACTACATTTTTAAAAAACAGCCATCCTTTTTCTGTGGATGTTTTCTCTATTTTACTCCAATCTACTTCTGTTAGTCTCTGTTTCATACCTTCGTAGTTTGCTTTTCTAAAATTGTAAACCTTAGCTTTAGTCATTACTTTTGGGGTTTTAAAAAATATTTCAAATGAGACCATGTTGTGGTCTGAGTTTGCCAATGGCTCTCTGACCTCTGTTTTGGTTATTCTGTCTTCATTATTTGAAAAGACTAAGTCAACGAATGCCTCCCCTCTAGTCGGTGCTTTGACAAATTGCGTTTGGAAGCAGTCATTTGTCATTTCCACCATTTCAATTTAAAATCGTCGTGCCCCCCATCGGTTTTCCCATTTTATACAGGGAAGTTGAAATCCCCCATTAGTATGGCTTCTCCTTTTCTACATGCATTTTGAATGTCATTGTACAACAGATTATTTTGCTCAGCGTCTGAATTTGGCGGTCTATAGCATGCTCCTATTATTATGCCCTTTGAATTTTTATCCATTATTCTGACCCATATTGATTCTGCATTGTTTTCTTTGTCCTGATTTAACACCTGTGCTTCAAGACTATTTCTTATGTATAGCGCTACCCCTCCGCCTCTTCTGTCCTGCCTGTCTTTCCTATATAGTGTGTACCCACTAATATTATATTTGTCTCCATCACTCTCAGACAACCAAGTTTCTGTAACACCTATCACATCGTAGTTACTTGTTAGTGCAGTAGCTTCAAGTTCTAACATTTTGTTTCTGAGACTTCTAGCATTAAGATAAATACATTTTAATGGATGTCTTACCTGAGTTGTTGCCCTTGTTTTGATGTGGTCTCCCTTCTGTTTTTTTCTTTTCTCCCCCCTTCCTTTCTAGTTTAAATGCTTCTGGTCCGCCTGAAGACGGGTATTTGTGGCTATTATTGATATTTAAGAATATTTGCAAAGTCCTGGAAATAGTTGTGAAACCTCAGATTTCTTGGGGGTTTAAAACTGAATAAATAATTTGTGTGAAGAAATCTAGTTCTGAGTGTTCTGAGCTTTTCTGGACAAATTATTAGGACACTGTTACACCTGCACATGAAAGAACAAACAAGAAATCAAACTGCTGATGCGTCTCAGCGGCAGCAGCAGACATGGCTTTCATTTCTAAGAGGAGCAAACTGTTCTTTCTCTTTAACAGGGCGGGGAATCATGGCTGCAGAACAAGAGGCTGAAGAAACTGTTTCTCAAGAGCTGCACAGACCCTCTGAGCTGAGGATTGTGCTGCTTGGGGGAGGCAAGACTGGGAAGAGTTCATCAGGAAACACCATCCTGGGCAGAGAGGAGTTTAGATCTGTAGTGAGCCGCTCTGCGGTAATAAAGGAGTGTGAGAAGGGAACAGGAGAAGTGGCTGGGAGATGGGTTGCTGTGGTCGACACTCCACGCTTGTTAGACACAGACCAGGTCGAGGTTGAGAGATGTGTTTCTCTGTCTGCCCCGGGACCCCACGCTTTCCTCCTGGTGATACCCGTGTATCCAAAATATATGATTGACACACGCCGTGAGTTTATAGTAGAACAGTATTGCAAATCCTTTGATAAAGTGCAGGAGCTGTTTGGTGAGAGAGCTGTGAGGAACACGATGATCCTTTTCACCTGTGGGGATGATCTGAAAGGCAGGACGATTGAGCAGCACATTGAGGAAGCTGGTGAGGAGCTCCAGCAGCGTGTTGAGAAATGTGGGAACAGGTATCATGTTATCAACAATAGGAACAGACGAGATCGCACTCAGGTCATGCAGCTCCTGGACAAGATAGACAACATGGTGAAGGGAAGTGGAGGCTGCTACCTCCCAATATCATCTGAGATTTACCAGGAGGTAGAAGAAAGGATTAGACTAAAGGAACAGGAGCTGAATGAGAAACACAAAGAGGAACTGAGGAGGAGAGAAGAGGAGATGAAACAGAAATATGAGGAACAGAGGAGGAGAGAAGAGGAGATGAAACAGAAATATGAGGAGGAACAGAGGAGGAGAGAAGAGGAGATGAAACAGAAATATGAGGAAGAACAGAGGAGGAGAGAAGAGATGAAACAGAAATATGAGGAGAAACAGAGGAGGAGAGAAGAGGAGACGAAACAGAAATATGAGGAGGAACAGAGGAGGAGAGAAGAGGAGATGAAACAGAAATATGAGGAGGAACAGAGGAGGAGAGAAGAGATGAAACAGAAATATGAGGAGGAACAGAGGAGGAGAGAAGAGGAGATGAAACAGAAATATGAGGAGGAACAGAGGAGGAGAGAAGAGGAGATGAAACAGAAATATGAGGAGGAACAGAGGAGGAGAGAAGAGGAGTGGATGGAGAAGTTGAGGAAGCAAATGAAGGAGGAGGAGCTGGAGAAAGAGGCAGAGGAATCCAAGCTGTCTGTCAGGAGAAGGAAGAGCAATGAGATGAGACCTCCCAACAGTAAGTTCAGTTAAAACCCGAGAATCATTTCAGTGGGTTCCCTCTTGGCATAATCACAAAAAGCTGGAAGTTAATGACATTAATTGACTTGTTTAGTTGAATTCCCTTACCTGGCAGTAAAACATATGAGGAGATTAAAGTTGCCACTTTACACATTTCTGACAAGTTTTTGAGTCACAGAAATGAGATATTCTGATATTCAGATACCTGCACAACAAGAAGATAAAGTTCTAAAGTAATAATACTGTAATGTACTAATGAAGCTTTCCTGTGGAGCACATTGTACACTGAGGGGTTTCTGCAGTAATATACAAACCCATGATGTTACATACTTGTGCTCTGCAGTCTTCATTCATGTGTATCTGACTTGCTGATTAATCACAGGAATCTGTTGTGCTTTAGAAACGTCAGCAGGGTGAAGTACAGTCACAGATATGACTTTTAAATGTGTGGAGAAATAAACTTGACCTGTTGTCTTTCAGTGTCTGGAGGTGAAAGAGAGGCTCCTCTTGCAGATACCCAAGCGCCTCCCAGCCCCCCTGAGCTGAGGATGGTGCTGCTTGGGAAGACTGGGGCTGGGAAGAGTGCAGCAGGAAACACCATCCTGGGCAGAGAGGAGTTCAGATCTGAAGCCAGCTCCTCTGCAGTAACGAGGGAGTGTGAGAAGAGAAAAGGACAAGTGGCTGGGAGACGTGTTGCTGTGATCAACACTCCAGAGCTCTCTCAGGACAAACTCCAGATTAGGAGCTGTGTTTCTCTGTCTGCCCCGGGACCCCACGCTTTCCTCCTGGTGATACCGGTGGTCCGATTCACAGAGGAAGAGAGGAGAGCAGTGGAGTCAGTCCAGGAGATATTCAGTGAGAAGGCTGTGAGGAGGTACATGATGCTCCTTTTCACACACAGTGACACACTGAAAGGCAAGACCATTGAGGATTATATTCAGACAGGCAACAAGGAGCTCCAGCAGCTTGTTGAGAAATGTGGGAACAGGTATCATGTTCTCAACACTGAGGACAAGAGCGATCGCACTCAGGTCACACAGCTCCTGGACAAGATAGACAACATGGTGAAGGGAAACAACGGCAGCTACTACACCAGTGAGATGTACCAGCAAGCAGAAGCAAAGATCAGACAAAGACAAGAGGAGATACTGAAGGAGAAGGAAGAGACGATATTGAGGGAGGAAGAGGAACTGAGGGCAAAGCACCTGAAAGAACTGGAGAACACGAAAAGGAAGATGAGATTGGAAATCCAGAAACGAGACGAGAAGATCAGAGAGCTGGAGGAGAGGATAGGAGAGCTGGAGGAAGAGCTGAGGAAAGAACAGGAAGAGAATCACAGGATCAAACTGGAGGAAGAGCTGAGGAGAAAGAGAGAGGAGAGAGAAAGGGTGGAGCGAGAGAAGGAGGATTGCATGGAGAAGGGGGAGAGAGAGAGGGGAGAGTACGAGGAGAAACACAGGAGAGAGATAGAGGCGGTCAGGCAACGCTACCAGGAAATCATTAGACCAGAAGCAGAGAGAGCCAATGAGTTTATAAGCAGATATGAAAAGCCAGCTGAAGCGAGAGGAGAAAGGGCAGCACTAGGGGCAGTGTTGAGTACAGTAGCAGGAGCACTGAGAGAAGGGGCTGAGGTAGGGGCAGTATTACACACAGTATCCAGAGCAATAAGAGAAGAGACAACACTAGGGGCAGTAATGCACGCTGCAAAGGAAGCAGTAAATAAAGGGCAAAAGAAAAGGCCATTAAACATGCAGTAACAGGAGCACTGAGAGAAGGGCTGCGATCGACAGTATTGCACACAGTAGCAGAAGCAATAGAGGCAGCACCACAGGAACCCAGTCAAGAGCAGTGAGACGAGGTGGGGCTATTGGACTGAGGGGGTGATGTTATTGGACAGGGGGTGGTGCTGTTGGAGAGGGGGTGGGGTTATTGGGCGGCAGTGTTGAGTAGTGGTTAGGGCTCTGGACTCTTGACCGAGGGTCGGGTTCAATCCCAGGTGGGGACACTGCTGCTGTACCTTTGAGCAAGGTACTTTACCTAGATTGCTCCAGTAAAAACCCAACTGTATAAATGGGGAATTTGTATGTAAAAATAATGTGATATCTTGTAACAATTGTAAGTCGCCCTGGATAAGGGCGTCTGCTAAGAAATAAATAATAATATTGGAGAGGGGGTGGGGTTATTGAAAAGGGGGTGGAGCTTAAGGATTAGCCTTGCTGCTGTAACCACATGTATATTTTACACATATTTTAAATGAAAGACAACAGTTCAAATGCAGGCTGCTTGTATTGTGTGTGTGTGTGTGTGTGTGTGTGTGTGTGTGTGTGTGTATATATATATATGTATTCTTTATAAGATGTAGTTGTAAGCGAGATAAACACCTTTTAAAATAAAAGGCCACAATACAGTTCCTTAAGACTGAGATGAACTTAAAGAAGTAGAATGTTAACGCAGATTTAATTTTGTTTGATTTCATTCATAAGAATCTTTAGGGGTGTCAATAATTCTGACACCTATCTTTTTGAGAATTTTTTATTACTTGTTAATAAAATGTTTTTTTTTTCTCTGAGCAATTGTATTAGAATAAAAGAACATGGCTTTCCCATATATTTGAGCATAAAATATAGCGCATTACCTTGTGTTGTTTATTTTATAGAGCCTTTTTAGCTCATCTTGATCAATCATTTTGAAGGTGACTGTATGTGTGTATATATATATATTGTTCATAAGATGTATTTGTAAGCGAGATAAACACCTTTTAAAATAAACGGCATCCTGTGGTGTTCTTGTAAAGATGTGTATCAGTAACCAGCCCGCGTGTTAGCCTTGGGCTCCGAGCTGCAGAACAAGGTCAGCTGCTTCACTATAGAAAACATCCAACTCTATTACAAACAGTGTAGGAGTGTGTGTGTGTCTGTGTGTGTGTGTGTGTGGCACTCTTGTATATTTAGTGTGTGTATAACATGTTTTCCTATGGTGTGTGTGTGTGTGTGTGTGTGTGTGTGTGTGTGTGTGTGTGTGTGTGTGTGTGTGTGTGTGTGTGTGTGTGTGTGTGTGTGTGTGTGTGTGTGTGTTGTCTGTGCTCGATTCCCTGAGACAGCGTTGTAAATGAGATGTCTACTCAGGAGATAATAAAGTCATGAATAATAATACACAATAATATCACACTTTTAAAACCTCGTCCCGTTTTTATTTGTCATTTCTCTGAATGCATATTCTGGTGTAAAATGCTGTTGCCGTCAGCAGGTGCGATAGCTGCTAATGAGATCATGATCATTGGTGTGTTTAATCAGCACTAGCGACACAAAGCTGACATCTGTGAAATACTGAAGCCTTTATTGAAGTCTGTGTTGATGGATTAAACACAACGCGGTCTTCAAAAACTGTTGTTCAATCAGCCAGCGACGAGCTGTGAATATCAGACTTTATTTAATTCAGCAAAAACTACTTCATAAAAATGATAATTTTAAAAATCCTGAAAAATCTCATGAGTTGAATCTTTGTGTTATAAAAACGCCTCCCAGAAAACGCAGCCGTGCAACAGCGGGAGGGAAATGCCTGTGTGTTTATTGACACAGTTTCGTATCCCGGTGATTTTAAAGGACTCCGCTAACAGAACAGCAGGTTAGGGTCTCGCTGCTGCGGTTTTATATAAGGCTGCTGTTCATGTTAAAGCCTCAGATGCCATTGTCTTGTTACTGTCCCCTTACCTTGTTACGATGCGTGCAATCACTCGCAATGCTTCTCACTGCAATTACTCACACACAGGGTGGTTATTTTTTTATTTAATTGATTGTATTTTTTGAATCCGCAGTTTTGAGTCCCCCTGCAATTCCAGAGACGAGGCTGCGCTTGATACGCAAAGGCAGGCTGTGCTGTGCAGGGGGTCAGTCTGGGGGGTGTTTAGTTTAGGCTGCAGTGCGCGCATTGCAGCGGTCCCGCTCCGGGACTGTATTTGAGGTTTCACCGCTCCACATCAAACCCACAGTAACGCCACCTGTTCAAACCCCGATACACTCCTCCGTGACGCTGCAGACGGGAGAACAACTCGGGGGGGAAATGACGGCGCTGACTACTGAAGAGGAGAGAACTGGTAGGAGAAGCCCCGGGCTGCTGCTGTTTGTATCGACACCTGTAAAAAAAAGTGCCTCCTATTTTCTGTTGTGAATGCCCCTTTATCTAATTTGTGACCCCTGGTCCTTGTTTCTTTTTTTCAGGTTGAAAAAGTCCCCTGGGTCGACATTCTCTATACCTTTTAGGGTTCTGAATGTTTGAATCAGATCACCGCGTAGTCTTCTTTGTTCAAGACTGAATAGATTCAATTCTTTTAGCCTGTCTGCATACGACATGCCTTTTAAACCCGGGATAATTCCGGTTCCTCTTCTTTGCACTCTTTCTAGAGCAGCAATATCCTTTTTGTAGCGAGGTGACCAGAACTGAACTGAACTGAACTGTTCTCTGTTCCCGTTTCTTCATCTTCTTCTTAGGGGTTGTTTGCGCATGACATCTAAATGGAGACGATGAGCGCCCTCTATCTTTACATATGTACATACAGCTCTTATATATTCCATGTGCCTGTGCTTTCTATACATTGTAATCTACATTTCTCTTTCTCCATTAGTCTTTCTCTCCCTTCAGAATATCATTTACTGTTGCTACTTCAGTTTCTATCAGTGTTGCCAACGTAGCGATTTTGTCGCTAGATCCAGCGACTTTTGGGATTCCCTAGCGACTTCCTGCTTTGTGGAGTTGGCAACACTGATTGCTATATCAATGAACTTTCTGTTTAATCTGCTTCTTTAGTGATATAACAATACACTGGACTGGGTATCTGTGATAAAACAATACACTGGACTGGGTATCTGTGTGATAAAACAATACACTGGACTGGGTATCTGTATGATATAACAATACACTGACTGGGTATCTGTGTGATATAACAATACACTGGACTGGGTATCTGTGTGATATAACAATACACTGGACTGGGTATCTGTGTGATAGAACAATACACTGGACTGGGTATCTGTGTGATAGAACAATACACTGGACTGGGTATCTGTGATGAACAATACACTGGACTGGGTATCTGTGTGATAAAACAATACACTGGACTGGGTATCTGTGTGATAAAACAATACACTGAACTGGGAATCTGTATGATATAACAATACACTGGACTGGGTATCTGTGTGATAAAACAATACACTGTAGTTGATTTGCTTTAAAATACATCTGGACGATCTCCTCCTGTATAGAAGCGTGGTTTAAATAAGCCAGTCTGAGGCTGTTTTACATTTACACAAGGTTTTAACACAATGTTCCCGTCTAATCTTTAAATAGACATTACAAAGTGAAAGGAAAAGAAAGATTCCATTGCTTCTGGAGCAGCCAAACAGGTTTGAAACCCGATCCATCCACTCTGCGTCTTTACCTGTCTGTTCTGCTGGGCTCACTGCTCCTCAGTATCGTAAAGGGGCTCACAGTTCAGTGCAATATTACTTGAAGAATATACCAATAAAGACAGGAACACGCGGCGATCTGATTCAAATACGCGGTGATGTGATTGAAACATTCAAAATCCTAAAAGGTATAAACAATGTCGACCCCAGGTGACTTTTCTGGTTTTTGCTCTGGTTGCTCTTCTTGCACTCTTTCTAGAGCAGCAATATCCTTTTTGTAACGAGGTGACCAGAACTGAACTAAACTGAACTGTTCTCTGTTCCCGTTTCTTCATCGTCTTCTTAGGGTTTGAGCGCCCTCTATCTTTTACATATGTACATACAGCTCTTATATCTTCTCCCGTGTCCCTGTGCTTTCTATACATTGTAATCTACATTTCTCTTTCTCCATTAGTCTTTCTCTCCCTTCAGAATATCATTTACTGTTGCTGCTTCAATTTCTATATGTGCAGCGTCTATGCTCCCAAACTTTGGAATTCCCTCCCAAATATTGTAAGAAATTCAGAGACTTTAGTGATTTTTGAAACTCGTCTTAAGACGTACTTATTTGATTTGGTTTTTGTATAACTCTTTTTTTTCCCTCTGTGAAGTGCCCTGGGATACTTGTTATGAAGGGCGCTATATAAATGAAATGTTGTTGTATATCAATGAACTTTCTGTTTAATCCGCTTCTTTGCTGATCACGTGTATTGCATTTCATGAGTATAGGTTTCCACTGTTTCTTGTTCACCACAGTTATTACTTCACCCATTCTCATGACTGTGTACCCAGTTCCTCTTCCCAGATCTGTTTTAAATAGCTGCCTCAGCGGCGATTCTCTCATTGCATCCCACGTTCATATGAATGAGCTCAGTTCAGAAGATGGGGGAAGCCTCTAACAATCAGTAAACCTGTATTGGTCTTTACAATACATGAGCGCGATTGTAAAGAGACGGCTACTGCAGGTTTAGACGCGGACACCGGTGAGTTGTGTATTTTTATTGTGTTTCAATAAAATACGATGCAGGTATAATATATCGATATAAACGATTAAAAAGCAGTACACGATCCTGAAGATAATTTAAAAGTTTGCTTTTGTTTTCACCAGAAATGCCATGGCCTTAAATCTCTCCCTTCTCTTATTTTATTTATTTATTTATTTATTTATTTATTTATTAGTTAGCATTAGATGTAATTAACGTTTGACTATAAGGTCACTGAACTCGGTCTCTTTATAGGAGAGCTGAGGAGTCATTGCTGTTTGAGATTCTCTGCTATATTTGGTTCTATTATCAGACTCACAAACCAGATGATATATTATCAATGACGCTGGTAATAAATAACATTGTTTGCAGAATTAAGAGAGTCCAAACAATGTTGTATAAAAACAATACAATACCCTCCATTTTGGACACACAGTTTATTATTGAAAATGTTGTGAAAGTTTATAAGATGATTGAAACAAATCTGTCATTTCATTTTAAGTTAACTTTCATTTATTAAAGAGATAAGCTAAGACGGCTATTTGTGCCTATTATTGAGTGTCCTTAAACTTTGATATTTTTTCAGAATATTTGCAAAGTCCTGGAAATAGTTGTGAAACCTCAGATTTCTTGGGGGTTTAAAACTGAATAAATAATTTGTGTGAAGAAATCCAGTTCTGAGTGTTCTGAGCTTCTCTGGACAAATTATTAGGACACTGTTACACCTGCACATGAAAGAACAAACAAGAAATCAAACTGCTAATGCTACAAACCTGCTGACAAACAATTCAGACGCTTCACTGATTCTCCTGATTAATGTGCACTATTTGTTTGAAGAGCTTGCTAGTTGTGTCTCTGTACAGCAGCTCCACACATACAGGAACATGCCAGTGCTGTGTGACAGGGAGTGTTCTTTCAGCACAGCACGACAACAAGAGGAGAAAACTAATCCAGGGCTTCACATGGAAAGCTTTCATTTCTAAGAGGAGCAAACTGTTCTTTCTCTTTAACAGGGCGGGGAGTCATGGCTGCAGAACAAGAGGCTGAAGAAACTGTTTCTCAAGAGCTGCACAGCGCCTCTGAGCTGAGGATCGTGCTGCTTGGGAAGGATCGGGTTGGGAAGAGTGGAGCAGGGAACATCATCCTGGGCAAAGAGGCGTTTAGATCCGGATCCAGCTACTCTACAAGAACAAAGGAGTGTGAGAAGAGAACAGGAGAAGTGTCTGGGAGACGGGTCACTGTGGTCGACACTCCAGGCTTGTTATACACAGACCGGGTCGAGATTGAGAGATGTGTTTCTCTGTCTGCCCCGGGACCCCACGCTTTCCTCCTGGTGATACGGGTGTATCCAGAAGAAACGATTGACATTTTCCTTCAGAATATAGTAGAAGAGTATTGCAAATCCTTTGATAAAGTGCAGGAGCTGTTTGGCGAGAGAGCAGTGAGGAACACGATGATACTTTTCACTGGAGGGGATGATCTGAGAGACAGGAAGATTGAGCGGTACATAGACGAAACTGGTGAGGAGCTCCAGCAGCTTGTTGAGAAATGTGGGAACAGGTATCATGTTCTCAAGAATTACCGCAGGAGTGATCGCACTCAGGTCACACAGCTCCTGGACAAGATAGACAACATGGTGAAGGGAAGTGGAGGCTGCTACACCATGGAGATGTACATGGAGGAGAAACTTAGACAAAAGGAACAGGAACTGAATAAGAAACACAAACAGGAATTGAGGAGGAAAGAAGAGGAGATGAAACAGAAATATGAGGAGGAACAGAGGAGGAGAGAAGAGGAGATGAAACAGAAATATGAGGAGGAACAGAGGAGGAGAGAAGAGATGAAACAGAAATATGAGGAGGAACAGAGGAGGAGAGAAGAGAAGATGAAACAGAAATATGAGGAGGAACAGGAGAGTAGAGAAGAAATGAAACAGAAATATGAGGAGGAACAGAGGAGGAGAGAAGAGGAGATGAAACAGAAATATGAGGAGGAACAGAGGAGGAGAGAAGAGGAGCTGAAACAGAAATATGAGGAGGAACAGAGGAGGAGAGAAGAGGAGATGAAACAGAAATATGAGGAGGAACAGAGGAGGAGAGAAGAGAAGATGAAACAGAAATATGAGGAGGAACAGGAGAGGAGAGAAGAAATGAAACAGAAATATGAGGAGGAACAGAGGAGGAGAGAAGAGGAGATGAAACAGAAATATGAGGAGGAACAGAGGAGGAGAAGAGATGAAACAGAAATATGAAGAGGAACAGAGGAGGAGAGAAGAGATGAAACAGAAAATGAGGAGGAACAGAGGAGGCGAGAAGAGGAGATGAAACAGAAATATGAGGAGGAACAGAGGAGGAGAGAAGAGGAGATGAAACAGAAATATGAGGAGGAACAGAGGAGGAGAGAAGAGATGAAACAGAAATATGAGGAGGAACAGAGGAGGAGAGAAGAGGAGATGAAACAGAAATATGAGGAGGAACAGAGGAGGAGAGAAGAGGAGATGAAACAGAAATATGAGGAGGAACAGAGGAGGAGAGAAGAGATGAAACAGAAATATGAGGAGGAACAGAGGAGGAGAGAAGAGGAGATGAAACAGAAATATGAGGAGGAACAGAGGAGGAGAGAAGAGGAGATGAAACAGAAATATGAGGAGGAACAGAGGAGGAGAGAAGAGGAGCTGAAACAGAAATATGAGGAGGAACAGAGGAGGAGAGAAGAGGAGATGAAACAGAAATATGAGGAGGAACAGAGGAGGAGAGAAGAGGAGATGAAACAGAAATATGAGGAGGAACAGAGGAGGAGAGAAGAGAAGCTGATGGAGAAGTTGAGAAAGCAAATGGAGGAGGAGGAGCTGGAGAAAGAGGCAGAGGAATCCAAGCTGCCTGTCAGGAGAAGACACAGCATTGATGGAGAGCGTCCCAACAGTAAGTATTCCTTTTATGCCCCCGACTGTCAGTTCAGTAAAATAATCTTTCTGAGGCAAATACGAAGTTCAGTCTTTCTGTGGGACCTTTTGGGGAAAAATCATTGCTAGCTTACCTGCTGTATTGAACTGCAGTCAGTCTGTGTTATTAGTCGTGACATTGAAGCTTGTTTGCGGCTCTAGAACAAAGAAACATTGATCGATGCTTTAAATAATAGCAAATAAACTATTAGAAAAAATACTAATGAATCATTCTGTATCCTGTCACTCTCTATAAAGAGTGTTTTCAATATTGTAGAATACTACAGTAATATTTCATGTATAAATCTGACTTGCAGGTTAATCATAGAATATCTGTGGTGCTTTAGAGACATCGTGAGCAAAGTCAAGCACAGTCACAGATGTGACATTTCACTTTTCTGAAACAATACACTTGTTGTTTTTCAGTGTCTGGAGGTGAAGGAGAGGCTCCCCTTGCAGATACCCAAGCGCCTCCCAGCCCCCCTGAGCTGAGGATGGTGCTGCTTGGGAAGACTGGGGCTGGGAAGAGTGCAGCAGGAAACACCATCCTGGGCAGAGAGGAGTTCAGATCTGAAGCCAGCTCCTCTGCAGTAACGAGGGAGTGTGAGAAGAGAAAAGGACAAGTGGCTGGGAGACGAGTTGCTGTGATCGACACTCCAGAGCTCTCTCAGGACAAACCCAGATTAGAGCTGTGTTTCTCTGTCTGCCCGGGACCCCCACGCTTTCCTCCTGGTGATACCTGGGGCCGATTCACAGAGGAAGAGGAGAGCAGTGGAGACAGTCCAGGAGATATTCAGTGAGGAGGCTGTGAGGATGCACATGATGCTCCTTTTCACACACAGTGACAAACTGAAAGGCAAGACCATTGAGGATTATATTCAGACAGGCAGCAAGGAGCTCCAGCAGCTTGTTGAGAAATGTGGGAACAGGTATCATTTTCTCAACACTGAGGACAGGAGCGATCGCACTCAGGTCACACAGCTCCTGGGCAAGATAGACAACATGGTGAAGGGAAACAACGGCAGCTACTACACCAGTGAGATGTACCAGCAAGCAGAAGAAAGGGCCGGAGATGTGAGGATAGGGAAGAAGAGAGATGAGCAGATTGACAGGGTGGGGAATGAAAAGAGCAAACTGCTAAAGGAGAGGCCAGGAGAGCAGGAGCTACAACTGGAGCTGAGGAGAGAGAGGGAGAGATCCAGAGTGCTGGAGAGGGAGTTGAAGAGAGCACAAGAGGGGGAGCAAGAGCTGAAGAAAGAGAGGGAGAAAAGGAGAGAGCTGGAGGAGGAGCTGAGGAGAGAGAAAGAGAAAAGGAGCGAGCTGGAGGAGGAGCAGAAGAGAGAGAGAGAGAAATCCAGAGTGCTGGAGAGGGAGCTGAAGAGAGTACAAGAGGGGGAGCAAGAGGTGAAGAAAGAGAGGGAGAAAAGAAGTGATGAAGAGAGAGAAAAGGGTGAGCAGAAGGGAACGTTTAACTTGCAGAAGTACAATGAAAAGCCAACTTGGAGTGAATATCTAAGGCCATCAGTAGTAGTAACTGGAGGATCAGTAGTAGGGGCAGCAATAGGGGCAGTAGCTGGAGCTGTATTGGGGCCAGTAGGAGCTGCAGCAGGAGTGTTTATAGGAGCTATACTAGGAGCAGCAGTGGGAGTAACATTAGGAACAGTGACAGGAGGTGGGATAGGAGCAGAGGCAGTAAAAGAGACGCACAAAACACAGTGATGATAACATGGAGCACACTGATGTGGAAACTGCACCAGGCTTCCAATGCTGAACTCTTACAGCCTTCACTGTCTGTGTCTGTGATGAATAAGTACAGAGTAATGCTCACAATTCACCTGACTGTAAATGTGTAATCATGTAAATGACGTGTATTTGATTATTAAAATATACTGAAATGCCCATCCCCAGTCTAAAAGTGATTTTAAATGTCAACTTTACTTACCAAAGGGTATAAAACATGGGTCGTCATATTTTTAGTTTTTTGAACATTTCTTAGAAGAATAACTTTAAATATCTAAAAATAATGGGGCTCCCGAGTGGCGCATCCAGTAAAGGCGCTCCACATGGAGTGCAGGATGTGCTCTATAGTTTGGACGTCACCGGTTCGAGTCCAGGCTATTCCACAGCCAACCGTGGACGGGAGCTTCCAGGGGGCTGTGCTCAATTGCAGTTTGAAAAAAAGTGGTTGGCTGAGCATAATAAAATAATTGGCCATTCCAAATTGGGAGAAAATAATAAAAATAATTGGCAATGACTAAATTAAAAATAAATAAATAATAATGATCTAAAAATAATAATAAAAACATTTTAAAAATGTACTCAATAGTAATACGCTTTTCCGCCAAAATGTGTTGCAAGTTATTGCTATAATTATGTTTAAAGGGTTTGATGATATTTCATGTCTAAATGTGTTTGGTATAAGTTCTGATGTTTTGCTTGTGTCTTGTGATTAAATATGTTATGTAACTTCTGATTAAAAAATCATTTTGAAATTTCAAGTAGTTTTTTTTATTTGTCTGCTCAAAAAGCACCATCAAGCATTTTATGTAATTATTAAATTGAAATAAATCTCATGTGTTTTAAATACAATATATATATATATATAACATTAGGAGCCTTATATTTTTACTTGAAATTCGGGATTCTGTGGTAGACCAATTACTCGAGACATCTTTCATTACTTCAGACAAGTTTAAAACAGACTTAAATATGCTTCATCTTCCTACTGGGTGATTGTGCTGCAATATGTAAACTATCTCAGAACAAGTGACGCTTGAGCAGTGTTGAGAGGCTGTGTGTCGTGTGAATGCTTTTTAAACCCTGGCAGGATTGTAATGTTGAGCAGTGTTGAGAGGCTGTGTGTTGTGTGAATGCTTTTTAAACCCTGGCAGGATTGTAATGTTGAGACCTAGTTTGAGGCAGCTTTTGAATGTGTTGCTCACCGCTGTGATGATCAATGTATAGAAACAGCTGAACCCTGATTTGAATGTGTTGCTCATCGCTGCGATGATCAATGTTTAGAAACAGCTGAACCCTGATTTGAATGTGTTGCTCATCGCTGCGATGATCAATGTTTATGATCATCTGCTTTCTTATCAACAAGATCTGAAGCTGAGGGAACAGGAAGTGAGGAGCAGCGGTTTGAAACCTGGTTCCAGGAGATCACCGGGAGACCTAGTTTGAGGCAGCTTTGCTGTATCAAACCCCAAGTCTCCCCTGGTGTGCCCGTGGCAGCGGCCTGAAACCTCGTCTCCTGAAACCAAGTTACAAGCCACAAAGTGACTCCGTGTTCCTTCAGCTTAAGAGCTATAATCAGTGAACAGAACAGAACTGAAGCTGTGTGTCTGCGGGAGGTCACTGCTCTGAGTTATTCTGCACGAGAAAAGGTCCAGGGTAAGATTTTATTAATGGCGTAAGAAATATAGATTTTCATTTTGTTTTATTTGAATTGACAGGTCACTTTTATTTTAGTTGAAATGAAATAAGAAAGTTTGTCTCAGACTTAGACTTGTTGATAAATCTGTATGATTTGATATGCTTTCGTTAAATGATATTTAACAATAAAATGTAAATAATGTAAAAAGCATTATTCCAAAGTGGAATATTATTTTCCAGTGTATAATGAATACACCCTGTTTTATACTAATAAATATTCCTTCAGCAGCTAAGCACCGAGACGCTGTGTATAGCAGAGGACTATAAGGTGTGTGTACCAAGCAGTGTATTAATAAAAGTGTCACTATAGACTCCCTGCAAGCCTGTGTGTGGATCCCTTCATTCTCCAGTCTGACCCTGGATACAGGATAACAAGCCCTTTACAATTCACATGCATTTGCAGGGTTTGTAGCGATCTCAGGGGCTCTCAATAATAAACACCTGTTTCAATGTGAATTCTTCTCTGTGGTGTTGTTCAGTGTGTGATCAGCCCCTTCATTAAAGCAGGTGGGGGAGTCCCAGGGAGCAGGTTGTGATTTGCAGAGCCGACCTGGGATACAGGGAGGGGGAGGGTGCTGGTGTTGATTCAGCACTCACCTGGTACCAGCGTGCAATGGGGTGACACTCCTCTCTCACCTGCGGGCCACATGTTGCACTGGATCAGTGATTCAAAACAACTGGCTTTACAAAGAGAGAACACAAAGACTCTTGCTTACTAAGAACCTTCAATATATACAGGATGACAGCGTGGATCCTATTGCAGAGCGGTTTGAGCCAGTCCAGGTTTTACATGAATAAGATTCCCATTGCCTACCCTGTGGGAGTATTTACAGCTTCACAGTGATTTGATCAATTTCACTTCTGGCGTTTCAACAACACTCTGCAGTAGTTCAATTTATTAGTTAATTAATCAAAACCGATTTTAAGAAAACATTATTTTTGATGTTCATGTTAAATCATTCTGTTACCAGTTTAACCACAGCGTTGATTCCCAGCCCGAGTCTGGTTCCGATTAACCCTTTACTGTCCGGGGCGCTGAAACTCAAACCGGGACGAGCAGCCAGAGAGTCCCCCTGCAATTCCAGAGACGAGGCTGCGCTTGATACGCAAAGGCAGGCTGTGCTGTGCAGGGGGGGTCAGTCTGGGGGGGGTGTAGATTTAGGCTGCAGCGCGCGCATCATTCAGCTTCAAATGCAATCTATTTATTAACCTGAACATTTACAAAAATTAAAAAAAAATAAAAGCTATAAATGAAATTAAGAAATAACAGTCAAACGAAAAAGCCTACCATTAACTATTACATATAGAACTCGTGTTTTGTATCGACGTAATTAGAAAAAAATACAAATAGAAGCTTTGATGCCTCCTCAGTAGTGGAGAGTTGAAACTGCCACCATTGCGGCTCCTGTATAGAGTCAGCATCACCTACTAAACTATAGGGCAGCTAGAGCCAACATGGCAGACATGGGAGTCAGACCACACCCGGTTGCCTGGTTACGACAAATAACAAAGAAAAACATCTTAAACAAAGAGCAGACCTGCGCATTTAAATAAACACAAGCGGCGTTTTTTAGATGGCATGTATGATTTCACGCAGACGCGCATGTCCCCAGCTGCTCTCATGCGATTATGAAGTACAATGTCACACGTTTGCGAGCTACGATCATGTGCACTCGTGTGTATAATAGTTATAACGAACGTGTTTTTAATGTATTGATGTAGTTTATGCGGACTCTGTGTAGACTTGAGTTTGAAATTTCAGAAGGAGTTCGGTACCGGTAGATTCGAGTCGTGTCTGAATCATTTCATCACTTGTTCCTGGGCTGATAACTCGATCTCAATCGGATGCAGACGAAAGTCGAAAACTTTGTGCCCGGGGAGATGAGATATATTTATATAAACTGTGCTAGTTTTAAACTTTTACACAATCTTGACGATTCTGTCCCGGTTAATTGTTCCATGTTATTTTAGTTCTGCCTTAACTGGGTTCATAGTAACCCTGTGTGTTTTTAAAAACGTTAGGTTTCAGAAGTGAGGCAGCGGTAGAATTGTGCGAGTGAGTGTGTTTTTTTGTAAAGTTTCAAATGCTTTTGTATATTTTTTAGTTTCATTCTTTTTCGTTTTAAGAAACTTCATGTTACTGTGTCTTTACTCAGACACGCGTGTGGTTTCAATGGCTGTGTATAGAAATCTGGTTTTGCTCTAGTGTGGGCGTCTGTGTTTCAGTGCGCTTCAGTTCTAGCTGCGCTGTCGTAGTTATTGTGAATCGGGACAGCCCTGGCTATAGGACTACAGCTCCCAGCATGCCTCTGCACCCGCGGGCATGGTGAGGGATGCTGGGAGCTGTAGTTCTTTAACTGCAACGCGCTGGCCGGTGCTGTATCACATTTCTACTGGTTCTAGTCCCTGTTGTTTAAATATCATAATTATATTATCCGCGCATTACAATTTGAAGAAGCCTCGCCAGCGCATTTGATCCAATCCGTTCACATGTCGGTACAGCAGCAATCCCTTCATATTAACAGATCCTCAGCGGTTGGTTTGATCCGCTTCTGTGCCGGTGTTGTAACACCTGGCTGCGGCTTATCCTGACGTCACGTCCCAGCGACACGCCCCCTGCTTCCTTGCCGTTTGAAAAGCCTCGTCAAAGCGCCGCTGTAGAGAGATGGCAGCTGCGGGTTTTGAACCAGGTGCCGGTGAGTTAAAAACATGACTGTCTTATTAAAGTCGAGGGCGATGTAATAATTAACGGACTTTATTGAACCAATAAAAAAACAAGTTTTATTAGGTTTTCAGAAACAAAGAATACAAAGTTTACTTTCGGTTTCAGTTGTTAAAATTCGTATATATATTTAATCTTATTTGATGTGATACAATAAACGCTTTCTTTCTTTATAAGACATCTCGACGTTGCTTACTTTGATCCACATTTGCCACTCGTGTGTATAAATACCACACGGCACGTCTGTAATTATACAAAGTGAAAGTAACAAAAAAGTCCGTTACTGGGTCAGCAGCAGCAGCCATGGCTTTCCGGAGACAGTGGAACAGTCTGAGGTTCGGCGGTCAGTGAACTCGGTCTCTTCACAGGATCGCTTCTATTCTCTCACTGCTCGCTAACATCTCAAGCGCTGTGGATTGAAACAGCGCTCAGGAGTCATTGCTGTTTGGAATTCTCTGCTATATTGTATTATTTATGTATTTATTTATTTATTTATTTAGCAGACGCCTTTATCCAAGGTGACTTATAGAGACTAGGGTGTGTGAACTATGCATCAGCTGCAGAGTCACTTACAACTACGTCTCACCCGAAAGACGGAGCACAAGGAGGTGAAGTGACTTGCTCAGGGTCACACAATGAGTCAGTGGTTGAGGTGGGATTTGAACCGGGGACCTCCAGGTTATAAGCCCGTTTCTTTAACCACTGGACCACACAGCCTCCATGGTTCTATTATCAGGCTCACAAACCAGATGATATATTATCAATGACGCTGAATAACACTGCTTGCAGAATTAAGAGAGTCCAAACAATGTTGTATAAAAATACAATACGCTCCATTTTGGACACACAGTTTATTGTGAAAGTTTATAAGATGAGTGAAACAAATCTGTAATTTCATTTTTTGTTAACTTTCATTTATTAAAGAGATAAGCTAAGACGGCTATTTGTGCCTGTTATTGAGTGTCCTTAAACTATTTTTTCAGAATATTTGCAAAGTCCTGGAAATAGTTGCAAAACCTCAGATTTCTTGGGAGGTTTAAAACTGAATAAATAATTTGTGTGAAGAAATCTTGTTCTGAGCTTCTCTGGACAAATTATTAGGACACTGTTACACCTGCACATGTATTTGCTTACGATTGTAAGTCGCCCTGGATAAGGGCGTCTGCTAAGAAATAAATAATAATAATAATAACATGAAAGAACAAGTAATCAAACTGCTAATGCTACAAACCTGCTGACAAACAATTCAGACACTTCACTTATTCTCCTGATTAATGTGCACTATTTGTTTGAAGAGCTTGCTAGTTGTGTCTCTGTACAGCAGCTCCACACATACAGGAACATGCCAGTGCTGTGTGTGACAGAGAGTGTTCTTTCAGCACAGCACGACAACAAGAGGAGAAAACTAATCCAGGGCTTCACATGGAAAGCTTTCATTTCTAAGAGGAACAAACTGTTCTTTCTCTTTAACAGGGCGGGGAATCATGGCTGCAGAACAAGAGGCTGAAGAAACTGTTTCTCAAGAGCTGCACAGCGCCTCTGAGCTGAGGATCGTGCTGCTTGGGATAAGCTGGGCTGGAAAGAGTTCATCAGGAAACACCATCCTGGGCAGAGAGGAGTTCAGATCCGGATCCAGCTCCTCTGCAGGAACAAAGGAGTGTGAGAAGAGAACAGGGGAAGTGTCTGGGAGACGGGTCACTGTGGTCGACACTCCAGACTTGTTAGACACAGACCGGGTCGAGATTGAAAGATGTGTTTTTCTGTCTGCCTCGGTACCCCACGCTTTCCTCCTGCTGATACGGGTTCATTCAAAAGAAATGATTGACAGTGCAGCGTGGAAGTCTACATTAAAAAAGGATTGCAAAGCCTTTGATAAAGTCCAGGAGCTGTTTGGGGGGAAAGCTCTGAAGAACATGACGATCCTTTTCACACGCGGGGATCTTCTGAGAGGCAGGACGATTGAGCAGTACATTGAGGAAGCTGGTGAGGAGCTCCAGCAGCTTGTTGAGAAATGTGGGAACAGGTATCATGTTCTCAACAATAAGAACAGGAGCGATCGCACTCAGGTCACACAGCTCCTGGACAAGATAGACAACATGGTGAAGGGAAGTGGAGGCTGCTACCTCCCAAATGAGATTTACCAGGAGGTAGAAGAAAGGATTAGACTAAAGGAACAGGAGCTGAATGAGAAACACAAAGAGGAACTGAGGAGGAAAGAAGAGGAGATGAAACAGAAATATGAGGAACAGAGGAGAGAAAAGGATAAATGTGTAATCATGTAAAATATTAAAATATACGTGATTTTAAATGTCAACTTTACTTAACAAAGGGTATAAAACATGGAAAAGTTATATTTTTAGTTTTTCAAACATTACTTAAAAGAATAACTTTAAAATATCTAATAATAATAATAATAAAATAATAATAAAACATTTTAAAATGTACTCAATAGTAATCGCTTTTCCCGCCAAAATGTGTTGCAGGTTATTGCTATAATTATGTTTAAAGGGTTTGATGATATTTCATGTCTAAATGTGTTTGGTATAAGTTCTGATGTTTTGCTTCTATCTTGTGATTAAATATGTTATGTAACTTCTGATTAAACAAAATCATTTTGAAATTTCAAGTAGTTTTTTTTTTTATTTATCTGCTCAAAAAGCACCATCAAGCATTTAATGTAACCCGAGGCAGACGTGCAATTATTAAATTGAACCAAATCTCATGTGTTTTAAATAGAAAATATATATAACATTAGGAACCTTTGGTCCCGCTTTGATAAGAAATATATTTTTACTTGAAATTCAGGATTCTGTGGTGAACCAATTACTCGAGACATCTTTCATTACTTCAGACAAGTTTAAAACAGACTTGAATATGCTTCATCTTCCTACTGGGTGATAGTTTACATATTGCAGCACAATCTCAGAACAAGTGACGCTTGAGCAGTGTTGAGAGGCTGTGTGTCGTGTGAATGCTTTTTAAACCCTAGGAGGATTGTAATGTTGAGCAGTGTTGAGAGGCTGTGTGTGGTGAATGCTTTTTTAAACCCTGTGAGGATTGTAATGTTGAGCAGTGTTGAGAGGCTGTGTGTGTGGTGAATGCTTTTTAAACCCTGGGAGGATTGTAATGTTGAGCAGTGTTGAGAGGCTGTGTGTGGTGTGAATGCTTTTTAACCCTGGGAGGATTGTAATGTTGAGCAGTGTTGAGAGGCTGTGTGTCGTGAATGCTTTTAAAACCCTGGGAGGATTGTAATGTTGAGCAGTGTTGAGAGGCTGTGTGTCGTGTGAATGCTTTTAAACCCTGGGGATTGTAATGTTGAGCAGTGTTGAGAGGCTGTGTGTGTCGTGTGAATGCTTTTTAATCAATGTTTCTGATCATCTGCTTTCTTATCAACAAGATGTAAAGGGAACATCCCCACTAGACTGGAGCTGCCCAATGTCTTTGATTTTGTACTTGGTGTGAATGGAAAACAGAAAGCCTTGATTGGAACAACATGAGGCAGCAATTCTTATGACAATGCGTAACAGAAAGCGGCAGGAGGTGATGAAGGACCCTCACACTTTATAGCATCGTTTTCTAAGCAGAAACACCCCCGTCCCTTCCAGGACAGTGAGGACAGGGTCATGTCTAAAAGGGAATAGAAGCTGTGTTTCTGTGAATAAGGGCAACAAGACCCCAGGTCTGGAACAGTAACAAGAGCCCGCAATTTAATTGTGCTTCATATCACCGGGGGAAAGAATGTTCTGCAGAAAATGTAAAAAGATGTGGTAGAAAAAAAGAAAAATTGTGTAAGTGTGTTTTTAAATGAGTTTTGTCTACTATTTATACATCTACAACAGCATTAGGCTGCAGTGTGCGCATTGCAGCGGTCCCGCTCCGGGACTGTATTTGAGGTTTCACCGCTCCACATCAAACCCACAGTAACGCCACCTGTTCAAACCCCGATACACTCCTCCGTGACGCTGCAGACGGGAGAACAACTCGGGGGGGGAGGAAATGACGGCGCTGACTACTGAAGAGGAGAGAACTGGTAGGAGAAGCCCCGGGCTGCTGCTGTTTGTATCGACACCTGTAAGGATGTGCTTTTTTATTGAGGGCTTTTTACCGTTTACATCTCCTCGGCATTGCCCGCCAAAATGAACAAACAACACAGCGGCGCGGACCCTGAGCAGCGCGAGCTGCCAATTCAAACTGGAGGAGTTCGAATCCCAACGGCTGAAGCGGCGCTGCCTGAATATATTAGCGTGGAGTTAAAGATTACACATCAATAAATAAGATATTAGTATACAGTTTAAAATAATATACGATAGTATCAATGAATTTCAAAAGTCTCGTTTACACCGGGTGGTTGTGTGAAAATGTTTCTATTAACGGAATATAAGAATGGTCAACATTAGCCTGCGAAGGGGAATCTGTGGAGAAAATACAAGTTATCAGGTAGGTGTTTTTATTTTTATTATTAATATTATTATCGGGTTACGGATGGGTTAAGAGATGTTTTTAATTATTATTTTAAAGTTTGAATACGAATGAAAAAAATAGTTCCGGTTTGAATTTTGTGTTTTGGTAAATTGAGATGACGTTGATTTCTTATTAAGTCAGCGACCGTTGTTGTGTTTAAATGTAATTTTAAAAGTTTAAATATGAATGAAATAATGTTATATTCAGGTGTGGATTTTGTATTTTGGTAAAATGTGTGGAAATGTTTTTTTTATTAGCCCAGCTTCTTATTCAGAAATACTATTTTTATTTTCGTTGCCTGGCAACGGCGCCCTTTTCCTGTCGGATGTTAGTAAGGATTGTGATCGGGGCTGCCCCGGTGATATTAGGGTCTGTTGGCATATTCGCGTTGTCTTGGGCCACTCGTGTCAGGCTGAGTTTCTATAAAGAGTGACGCTACAAAGCGCATTTATTTTTAAGGCTGCCCGACACGAAGCGGAATTGGTTCACAAACAGCCAGCAGACACGGCCCAGGGAACACGCTGTTAAACTGAGATATTCTGTCTCGCTGCGCTGGAGTTGCTGCAATAAAAATCACATTCTCAGTTCGGGGCTTTTCTCTTGAACCCTTATTTTGTTGAGGTTAGCTGTGAAACTAAAGGGTTAGGCTCATACATTTACCCATTCGGGGTCTGTCAGTCAGTATGTAACATCTCAAACTCTTTGGTTTCAGTATTGCGTTTATTACATAGAGCCCTGTGTGTGTTGTTCGGTGTTGCTGTATAATGCTTGACTCGGCTGCCCTCTTCAGGACAGATTGTGCACATGCGCAGATCCTGGCTGGAAGGTATTCCGTTCACCTGGCATCTAGCCTGGTTTGTTTGGAAATGAATTGTCTTGCGGGTTCAACAAGCAAGCTGGTTGCAGCTGGTCCAGTTTCTCAGGGATATTGTAGTCGCTGGAAAGTTGACCTGTTGTGTGGATTTGTTGATTTCTTCCAAAGTAATGCTTCTGTGCCTGTGGGTTTGCATAGAGTACAGAATGACTGAAGGGACGCATTCCAAAGATGTTTTTAATACATGTATTGGATACACTTCAAAATATATTCAGTTACATTATTTAATAAATGTACTTGCAATAATAACCCCCATGTTGTTAATGTATGGAGCTCCATCCTTACAATAACAGAACCGGGTGCGAAGCGCATGCAGTAAATATTAGTAAATTATAACTACAGTATACCATGTAATTATTGCACCTGTATTTTGAACTGTATCTCATTTATTGATGTGTCTTGAGGTGTGTCTGTGTTTGTGCAGCTTGCTATACCCTCCATTTAAACGAGATCAGTCTTTTAATTATAACTCAGTTATCATTCAGCTTGTTCTGCAATGCGGTCGCTGCCATGTTATTATTTTCTGAATATGGCAGCCCATAGTAACTGCAGTGTAACTGCAATAGTATCTGAACATGTAAACAGCACGTTCGTTCCAGCAGTATAATAAATATATGTGACATGGATAGAATCAGTGTTGTATAAAGTCCAGGACCTCTAGTGTGTCTTATGTTCAGTATGACTCTAATATACACGATGCATTTCATTTCACAGCCTGTCTGTCTCACACGACATTGTGAACATCATTGCCTTGATTTGTTACCAATCTTCACCAAGCCTTATTATTTTATTATTCAATCCCAGCCTCCTGTGTACGTTTCAGATGGCATTTCACTACAATCTATCACTCCCTCTCCTCTTACTGTGTGATTATGAGGACCCTCTCTCTCTATAAGCACTATAATCTATCACTCCCTGTCCTCTTACTGTGTGATTATGAGGATCCTCGCTATAAGCCTGCACTGGGTTTTATGAAAGGTAATGGCTGCAGATACCAGAATACATGATTTTAGTTGATCCTTCTGGACAGCCCCTTATATCAACAGAAATATTCTGTACATTATAAAGTACTTGTGAATTTACATGTAGGTATTTTATTTACTTATTTATTGTGTTGATTCTAAACTGAATCATTCAGGAAGGATTTTTTAAAAATGTGAAAGGCAGGAAATAGTGGAGCTGCTCTGAAACCTCAGCTCCACATCCCCACCTCCAGCTCCACTCCGGCTCAGGAGCTCAGCTCAGAAACCTGGCAAGCTCCACTCTGACTGCAGCACCCAGCCCCCTGCTTCCAAACACTGGAGCCACGCTCACACTGTCCCGGGTGCTGAAACTCAAACCGGGACGAGCAGCCACAGACTTCCCCTGCAATTCCAGAGACGAGGCTGCGCTGTGACAGTAGGCTAATATTCTTTATTAATCGCGTCTTTTATTAATGTTACATTTATTTATTATTCTTTAATTTATTTATAGTTCTTGAGAGCACACCTAACAGTCTGGTACTTGCTTGCTTATTTATTGATCTCTAGGCTGTAGAAAAAAAATAATATACACCAGAATATTTAGAGAGTTTGGTCTAATTCTGTGTCAAACATTTGAAACGATACAAGCCTTGTTCGTGTTCAACTGTTTTTTTTTCAGAAGGCGCTTTGAAAGCATATTGAAACCCACAAACATCCTGTCACTGAGTGCTTGTCATAGTCTTCCTGTAAACCGTGTCGCACCATCTTTAGCTGGAGAAGGACACTACATGACCGTTATTTTAAAGAGATGGCTACTGCAAGGTTAGACCCGGACGCCGGTGAGTTGTGTATTTTGATTGTGTTTTTAATAAAATACGAGGGTGGTACAATATGTCGAAATATTAACAATTAAAAAGGAGAACACGATTCTGAGAGGAAGTTAAAAGCTTGCTTTCGCTTTCAGCAGAAAGGCCATCATTACCCTAAACCTCTCCCTTCTCAAACCCCGCTCTGCTTTCTCAATGCCATCATTACCCTAAACCTCTCCCTTCTCAAACCCCGCTGTGCTTTCTCAATGTCATCACTACCCTAAACCTCTCCCTTCTCAAACCCTGCTGTGCTTTCTGAATGTCATCATTACCCTAAACCTCTCCCTTCTCAAACCCTGCTGTGCTTTCTCAATGCCATCATTACCCTAAACCTCTCCCTTCTCAAACCCCGCTGTGCTTTCTCAATGTCATCACTACCCTAAACCTCTCCCTTCTCAAACCCTGCTGTGCTTTCTCAATGTCATCATTACCCTAAACCTCTCCCTTCTCAAACCCTGCTGTGCTTTCTCAATGTCATCACTACCCTAAACCTCTCCCTTCTCAAACCCTGTTGTGCTTTCTCAATGTCATCATTACCCTAAACCTCTCCCTTCTCAAACCCTGCTCTGCTTTCTGAATGTCATCATTACCCTAAACCTCTCCCTTCTCAAACCCTGCTGTGCTTTCTCAATGTCATCACTACCCTAAACCTCTCAAACCGATCAAAAAGGTCGGGAAAGTAGGAATCTTTATGAAGCGTCACATTCTGGGGATTTCCGGACACGCACGAGGCCTGGGGAGGGGGGGGGAGGGGGAGGGTTAGTGAGACTCTGTGCTCACATTAATGTGTGCTGTAAAGTGGATATCTTAGCCACAGCACTGTTTTAAAAATAAAACATTTCTTTCTTTTTTTGTTTATTGGAAAAAGGTAAAATATGGCTCTTCGTTTTGAGTGATGTTTTTTTTTCATTAGATATTTTTTACTAATTTAGGGAAAAGTGCATTTATTTATTTATTAAAATCTTAGCATTAGTAATGTAATTGACCAAAATAATTAAATATACACCCAGGCCTCGAGCGGCATATTTAGTGGGGTGCCCTTTTCCTGTCGAATGTTAGTAAGGATTGTGATTGTGGTTCACAAACAGCCAGCAGACACGGCCCAGGGAACACGCTGTTAAAACCAATTTGTACTGGTAATAAGAATCCCTAAAATATGCTTCCAGTGGATTTTCTACTGGTTCTAGTCCCTGTTGTTTAAATATCATTCTTATATTATCCGCGCATTACAATTTGAAGAAGCCTCGCCAGCGCATTTGATCCAATCCGTTCTCATGTCGGTACAGCAGCAATCCCTTCATATTAACAGATCCTCAGCGGTTGGTTTGATCCGCTTCTGTGCCGGTGTTGTAACACCTGGCTGCGGCTTATCCTGACGTCACGTCCCAGCGACACGCCCCCGCTTCCTTGCCGTTTGAAAAGCCTCGTCAAAGCGCCGCTGTAGAGAGATGGCAGCTGCCGGGTTTTGAACCCGGTGCCGGTGAGTTAAAAAACATGACTGTCTTATTAAAGTCGAGGACGATGTAATAATTACAAGACTGCATCGAAACAAGAGTTTTATCAGGTTAAAGGAAAGAAAGAAGAACAAGTTTATTTTCGGTTTCAGGTTGAAACGAGCTCGCACAGACTCAGTTGTTACAGTTCATAGTTTTTACAGTCTTATTTGATAAAATACACGCTTTTTCTTCTTTCTAATACATCTCGACCTTGCCTACTTTATCGAGTCTGTTAATCTGCAGTATAAAAGCTTCTCCGCGGCTGATTTTCATTCCCCGCGAGTGTGATACATTACCACACATGTCTGTAATTATACAAAGTGAAAGTAAAACATCTCCCGAGCGCGTCACAGCGTCAGCAGCAGCCGTGGCTTTCATTTCTAAGAGGAGCAAACTGTTCTTTCTCTTTAACAGGGCAGGGAATCATGGCTGCAGAACAAGAGGCTGAAGAAACTGTTTCTCAAGAGCTGCACAGCGCCTCTGAGCTGAGGATCGTGCTGCTTGGGAGAAGCTGGGCTGGAAAGAGTGAATCAGGAAACACCATCCTGGGCAGAGAGGAGTTCAGATCAGGACTGAGGTTTTTTACAACAGTAACGAGGGAGTGTGAGAAGAGAACAGGAGAAGTGTCTGGGAGACGGGTCACTGTGGTCGACACTCCAGACTTGTTTCACACAGACCGGGTTGAGATTGAGAGATGTGTTTCTCTGTCTGCCCCGGGACCCCACGCTTTCCTCCTGCTGATACGGGTGCATTCAAAAGAAATGATTGACACTCGCCGTGAGTCTATAGTAGAACGGTATTGCGAATCCTTTGATAAAGTGCAGGAGCTGTTTGGCGAGAGAGCTGTGAGGAACATGATGATCCTTTTCACATGCAGGGATTATCTGAGAGTCAGGACGATTGAGCAGCACATTGAGGAACTTGGTGAGGAGTTCCAGCAGCTTGTTGAGAAATGTGGGAACAGGTATCATGTTCTCAACACTGAGGACAGGAGCGATGGCACTCAGGTCACACAGCTCCTGGACAAGATAGACAACATGGTGAAGGGAAGTGGAGGCTGCTACCTCCCAATATCATCTGAGATTTACCAGGAGGTAGAAGAAAGGATTAGACTAAAGGAACAGGAGCTGAATGAGAAACACAAAGAGGAACTGAGGAGGAGAGAAGAGATGAAACAGAAATATGAGGAGGAGCAGAGGAGGAGAGAAGAGGAGATGAAACAGAAATATGAGGAGGAACAGAGGAGGAGAGAAGATGAGCTGATGGAGAAGTTGAGGAAGCAAATGAAGGAAGAGGAGCTGGAGAAAGAGGCAGAGGAATCCAAGCTGCCTGTCAGGAGAAGGAACAGCAATGATGGATTTCGTCCCAACTGTAAGTATTCCTTTTATTCCCCCGACTGTCAGTTCAGTAAAATCATCTTTCTGAGGCAAATACGAAGTTCAGTCTTTCTGTGGGACCTCTTGAGGCAAAATCATTGCTAGCTTACCTGCTGTATTGAACTGCAGTCAGTCTGTGTTATTAGTCGTGATATTGAAGCTTGCTTGCAGCTCTAGAACAAAGAAACATTGATTGATGCTTTAAATAATAGCAAATAAACTATTAGAAAAAATACCAATAAATCATTCTGTATCCTGTCACTCTTTATAAAGTGTGTTTTTCAATATTTTAGAATACTACAGTAATATTTCCTGTAGAAATCTGACTTGCAGGTTAATCATAGAATATCTGTGGTGCTTTAGAGACATCGTTAGCAAAGTCAAGCACAGTCACAGATGTGACATTTCACTTTTCTGAAACAATACACTTGTTGTTTTTCAGTGTCTGGAGGTGAAGGAGAGGCTCCCCTTGCAGATAACCAAGCGCCTCCCAGCCCCCCTGAGCTGAGGATGGTGCTGCTTGGGAAGACTGGGGCTGGGAAGAGTGCAGCAGGAAACACCATCCTGGGCAGAGAGGAGTTCAGATCTGAAGCCAGCTCCTCTGCAGTAACGAGGGAGTGTGAGAAGAGAAAAGGACAAGTGGCTGGGAGACGTGTTGCTGTGATCGACACTCCAGAGCTCTCTCAGGACAAACTCCAGATTAGGAGCTGTGTTTCTCTGTCTGCCCCGGGACCCCACGCTTTCCTCCTGGTGATACCGGTGGACCGATTCACAGAGGAAGAGAGGAGAGCAGTGGAGACAGTCCAGGAGATATTCAGTGAGGAGGCTGTGAGGAGGTACATGATGCTCCTTTTCACACACAGTGACAAACTGAAAGGCAAGACCATTGAGGATTATATTCAGACAGGCAGCAAGGAGCTCCAGCAGCTTGTTGAGAAATGTGGGAACAGGTATCATGTTCTCAACACTGAGGACAGGAGCGATCGCACTCAGGTAACACAGCTCCTGGACAAGATAGACAACATGGTGAAGGGAAGTGGAGGCTGCTACCTCCCAATATCATCTGAAATTTACCAGGAGGTAGAAGAAAGGATTAGACTAAAGGAACAGGAGCTGAATGAGAAACACAAAGAGGAACTGAGCAGCAAAGTGAAGGAGATGAAACAGAAATATGAGGAGGAACAGAGTAGGAGAGGAGAGGAGATGATGGAGAAGCTGAGAAAGCAGAAGGAGCGAGTGGAGAAACAGACAGAGGAATCCCAGCTGCCTGTCAGGAGAGGGAACAGCATTAAAGGAAGCCGTCCAGACTGTAAGTTTGGTTTAAATCTTTTAATACTCAAATCTCAGTGTGTTCCCTCCTTTATGTGGCTAGTAATGGACAGCGTGTGTAAAAAAAAATAAAAAAAATAAAAAAACAGGACTTTATCATGTTTGATCTCTATCAGTTTTTTCACAAGAACATGTCAAGTTCTGTGTTTTACACCTAGATCTCCAATTATTATCCAACTGCTTTTCTTTTCAGTGTCTGAGGTGAAGGAGTTCCTTTGCAGATACCTCAAGCGCCCCAGCCCCCTGAGCTGAGGATGGTGCTGCTTGGGAAGACTGGGGCTGGGAAGAGTGCAGCAGGAAACACCATCCTGGGCAGAGAGGAGTTCAGATCTGAAGCCAGCTCCTCTGCAGTAACGAGGGAGTGTGAGAAGAGAAAAGGACAAGTGGCTGGGAGACATGTTGCTGTGATCGACACTCCAGAGCTCTCTCAGGACAAACTCCAGATTAGGAGCTGTGTTTCTCTGTCTGCCCCGGGACCCCACGCTTTCCTCCTGGTGATACCGGTGGGCCGATTCACAGAGGAAGAGAGGAGAGCAGTGGAGACAGTCCAGGAGATATTCAGTGAGGAGGCTGTGAGGAGGTACATGATGCTCCTTTTCACACACAGTGACAAACTGAAAGGCAAGACCATTGAGGATTATATTCAGACAGGCAGCAAGGAGCTCCAGCAGCTTGTTGAGAAATGTGGGAACAGGTATCATGTTCTCAACGCTGAGGACAGGGCGATCGCCTCAGGTCACACAGCTCCTGGACAAGATAGACAACATGGTGAAGGGAAACAACGGCAGCTACTACACCAGTGAGATGTACCAGCAAGCAGAAGCAAAGATCAGACAAAGACAGGAGGAGATATTGAAGGAGAAGGAAGAGACGATACTGAGGGAGGAAGAGGAACTGAGGGCAAAGCACCAGAAAGAACTGGAGAACATGAAAAGGAAGATGAGATTGGAAATCCAGAAACGAGACGAGAAGATCAGAGAGCTGGAGGAGAGGATAGGAGAGCTGGAGGAAGAGCTGAGGAAAGAACAGGAAGAGAATCACAGGATCAAACTGGAGGAAGAGCTGAGGAGAAAGAGAGAGGAGAGAGAAAGGGCGGAGCAAGAGAAGGAGGAGTGCATGGAGAAGGGGGAGAGAGAGAGGAGAGAGTACGAGGAGAAACACAGGAGAGAGATAGAGGCAGTCAGGCAGCGCTACCAGGAAATCATTAGACCAGAAGCAGAGATAGCCAATGAGTTTATAAGCAGATATGAAAAGCCAGCTGAAGCGAGAGGAGAAAGGGCAGCACTAGGGGCAGTGGTGAGTGCAGTAGCAGGAGCACTGAGAGAAGGGGCTGAGGTAGAGGCAGTATTACACACAGTATCCAGAGCAATAAGAGAAGAGACAGCGCTAGGGGCAGTAATGCACGCTGCAAAGGAAGCAGTAAGAGAAGGAGCAGCTCAAAGGGCAGTGATCAGTGCAGTAGCAGCAGCACTGAGAGAAGGGGCTGCGATCGGGACAGTATTGCACACAGTAGCAGAAGCAGTAGAGGCAGCACCACAGGAACCCAGTCAAGAGCAGTGAGACAGGGGGTGGGGCTATTTGACTGAGGGGTGGTGTTAGTGGGGGGAGAGAGGTATTATTGAATAATTTGAATAGAGGATTATTAGAGATTCCCACCAGACACTGAGTGACTGACCAGGAACACAGACAAACTCTACTGCAAGAGATTCCCACCAGACACTGAGTGACTGACCAGGAACACAGACAAACTCTACTGCAAGAGATTCCCACCAGACACTGAGTGACTGACCAGGAACACAGACAAACTCTACTGCAAGAGATTCCCACCAGACACTGAGCGAGACTGACCAGGAACACAGACAGACTCTACTGCAAGAGATTCCCACCAGACACTGAGTGAGACTGACCAGGAACACAGACAAACTCTGCTGCAAGAGATTCCCACCAGACACTGAGCGAGACTGACCAGCAACACAGACAAACTCTCCTGCAAGAGATTCCCACCAGACACTGAGCGTGACTGACCAGGAACACAGACAAACTCTGCTGCAAGAGATTCCCACCAGACACTGAGCGAGACTGACCAGGAACACAGACAGACTCTACTGCAAGAGATTCCCACCAGACACTGAGCGAGACTGACCAGCAACACAGACAAACTCTACTGCAAGAGATTCCCACCAGACACTGAGCGAGACTGACCAGCAACACAGACAAACTCTGCTGCAAGAGATTCCCACTAGTCAAGTGCAGTGAGACAGGGGGGTGGTGCTATTGGACAGGGGGTGGGGTTATTAGACAGGGAGTGGTGCTATTGAATAATATCTGAGCAAGATCTGATCCATATTCAGAAACAACACTTGTTCTTTTTCACCCTGTAACAATATAAACACTGAGTAACACTAACAAGCTGTTACAATAGGGACTCCACATCAATGAAGGCTTAACACTGAGGTCACTGTTAATATCGCACTGGACCACTAGATGTCAGTATACAACCAAATAATAAAATACACGAGGCTGCAGCGCGTTCTGAAGGTATGGACCTGGATTTAAACAGCTGAACCCTGATTTGAATGTGTTGCTCACCGCTGTGATGATCAATGTATATAAACAGCTGAACCCTGATTTGAATGTGTTGCTCACCGCTGTGATGATCAATGTATATAAACAGCTGAACCCTGATTTGAAAGTGTTGCTCAGCTGCTGATGATCAATGTATATAAACAGCTGAACCCTGATTTGAATGTGTTGCTCATCGCTGTGATGATCAATGTATATAAACAGCTGAACCCTGATTTGAATGTGTTGCTCACCGCTGTGATGATCAATGTATATAAACAGCTGAACCCTGATTTGAATGTGTTGTTCACCGCTGTGATGATCAATGTTTATGATCATCTGCTTTCTTATCAACTGTTCTCAAGCTGAGGGAGCAGGAAGTGAGGAGCAGCGGTTTGAAACCTGGTTCCAGGAGATCACCGGGAGACCTAGTTTGAGGCAGCTTTGCTGTATCAAACCCCAAGTCTCCCCTGGTGTGCCGCGCAGTGGCCTGAAACCTCGTCTCCTGAAACCAAGTTACAAGCCACAAAGTGACTCCGTGTCCCTTCAGCTTAAGAGCTATAATCAGTAAACAGAACAGAACTGAAGCTGTGTGTCTGCGGGAGTTCACTGCTCTGAGTTATTCTGCACGAGAAAAGGTCAAGGGTAAGATTTTATTCATGACGTAAGAAATATAGATTTTCATTTTGTTTTATTTGAATTGACAGGTCACTTTTATTTTAGTTGAAATGAAATAAGAAAGTTTGTCTCAGACTTATACTTGTTGATAAATCTGCATGATTTGATATGCTTTCACTAAATGATATTTAACAATAAAATGTAAATAATGTAAAAAGCATTATTCCAAAGTGGAATATTATTTTCCAGTGTATAATGAATACACCCTGTTTTATACTAATAAATATTCCTTCAGCAGCTAAGCACCGAGACGCTGTGTATAGCAGAGGACTATAAGGTGTGTGTACCAAGCAGTGTATTAATAAAAGTGTCACTATAGACTCCCTGCAAGCCTGTGTGTGGATCCCTTCATTCTCCAGTCTGACCCTGGATACAGGATAACAAGCCCTTTACAATTCACATGCATTTGCAGGGTTTGTAGTGATCTCAGGGGCTCTCAATAATAAACGCCTGTTTCAATGTGAATTCTTCTCTGTGTTGTTGTTCAGTGTGTGTGATCAGCCCCTTCATTAAAGCAGGTGGGGGAGTCCCAGGGAGCAGGTTGTGATTTGCAGAGCTGACCTGGGATACAGGGAGGGGGAGGGTGCTGCTGTTGATTCAGCTCTCACCTGGTACCAGCATGCAATGGGATGACACTCCTCTCTTACCTGCGGGGCACATATTGCACTGGATCAGTGATTCAAAACAACTGGCTTTACAAAGAGAGAACACAAAGACCCTTGCTTACTAAGTCCCTTCAATATATACAGGATGACAGCGTGGATCCTATTGCAGAGCGGTTTGAGCCAGTCCAGGTTTTACATGAATAAGATTCCCATTGCCTACCCTGTGGGAGTATTTACAGCTTCACAGTGATTTGATCAATTTCACTTCTGGCGTTTCAACAACACTCTGCAGTAGTTCAATTAATTAATTAATCAATCAAAACCGATTTTAAGAAAACATTATTTTTGATGTTCATGTTAAATCATTGTGTTACCAGTTTAACCACAGCGTTTATTCCCAGCCCGAGTCTGGTTCCGATTAATCCTTTACTGTCCGGGGCGCTGAAACTCAAACCGGGACGAGCAGCCAGAGAGTCCCCCTGCAATTCCAGAGACGAGGCTGCGCTTGATACGGAAAGGCAGGCTGTGCTGTGCAGGGGGTCAGTCTGGGGGGTGTCTAGTTTAGGCTGCAGTGCGCGCATTGCAGCGGTGCCGCTCCGGGACTGTATTTGAGGTTTCACCGCTCCACATCAAACCCACAGTAATGCCACCTGTTCAAACCCCGATACACTCCTCCGTGACGCTGCAGACGGGAGAACAACTCGGGGAGAAAAATGACGGCGCTGACTACTGAAGAGAGAGAACTGGGTAGGGAAAGCCCGGGCTGCTGCTGTTTGTATCGACACCTGTAAGGATGTGCTTTTATTGAGGGCTTTTACCGTTTACATCTCCTCGGCATTGCCCGCCAAAAATGAACAAACAACACAGCGGCGCGGACCCTGAGCAGCGCGAGCTGCCAATTCAAACTGGAGGAGTTCGAATCCCAACGGCTGAAGCGGCGCTGCCTGAATATATTAGCGTGGAGTTAAAGATTACACATCAATAAATAAGATATTAGTACATACAGTTTAAAATAATATACGGTAGTATCAATACATTTCAAAAAGTCTCGTTTACACCGGGTGGTTGTGTGAAAATGTTTCTATTAACGGAATATAAGAATGGTCAACATTAGCCTCACGAGGGGAATCTGTGGAAAAATACAAGTTATCAGGTAGGTGTTTTTATTTTTATTATTAATATTATTATCGGGTTAAGGATGGGTTAAGAGATGTTTTTAATTAGTTTTTTAAAGTTTGAATATGATTGGAAAAAAATACTTCAGGTTTGAATTTTGTGTTTTGGTAAATTGAGATGACGTTGATTTCTTATTAAGTCAGCAACCGTTGTTGTGTTTAAATATAATTTTAAAAGTTTACATATGAATGAAAAAATGTTATATTCAGGTGTGGATTTTGTATTTTGGTAAAATGCGTGGAAATGTATTTCTTATTAGCCCAGGTTCTTATTCAGAAATACTTTTTTTTTTACTTTCGTTGCCTGGCAACGGCGCCCTTTTCCTGTCGGATGTTAGTAAGGATTGTGATCGGGGCTGCCCCGGTGATATTAGGGTCTGTTGGCATATTCGCGTTGTCTTGGGCCACTCGTGTCAGGGTGAGTTTCTATAAAGAGTGACGCTACAAAGCGCATTCATTTTTAAGGCTGCCCGACACGAAGCGGAATTGGTTCACAAACAGCCAGCAGACACGGCCCCGGGAACACGCTGTTAAACTGAGATATTCTGTCTCGCTGCGCTGGAGTTGCTGCAATAAAAATCGCATTCTTAGTTCGGGGCTTTTCTCTTGAACCCTTATTTTGTTTAGGTTAGCTGTGAAACTAAAGGGTTAGGCTCATACATTTACCCATTAGGGGTCTGTCAGTCAGGATGTAACATCTCAAACTCTTTGGTTTCAGTATTGCGTTTATTACATAGAGCCCTGTGTGTGTTGTTCGGTGTTGCTGTATAATGCTTGACTCGGCTGCCCTCTTCAGGACAGATTGTGCACATGCGCAGATCCTGGCTGGAAGGTATTCTGTTCACCTGGCATCTAGCCTGGTTTGTTTGGAAATGTACAATACTGGAAATGAATTGTCTTGCGGGTTCAACGAGCAAACTGGCTGCAGCTGGTCAAGTTTCTCAGGGATATTGTAGTCGCTGGAAAGTTGACCTGTTGTGTGGATTTGTTGATTTCTTCCAAAGTAATGCTTCTGTGTCTGTGGGTTTGCATGGAGTGCAGAATGACTGAAGGACGATTGCAAAGATATTTTTTTAATACATGTATTGGATGCACTTCAAAATATATTCAGTTACATTATTTAATAAATGTACTTGCAATAATAACCCCCATGTTGTTAATGTATGGAGTTCAATCCTTACAATAACAGAACCGGGTGTGAAGCGCATGCAGTAAATATTAGTAAATTATAACTACAGTATACCATGTAATTATTGCACCTGTATTTTGAACTGTATCTCATTTATTGATGTGACTTGAGGTGTGTCTGTGTTTGTGCAGCTTGCTATACCCTCCATTTAAACAAGATCAATCTTTTAATTCTAACTCAGTTATCATTCAGTTTGTCCTGCAATGCGGTTGCTGCCATGTTATTATTTTCTGAATATGGCAGCCCATAGTAACTGCAATGTAACTACAATAGTAACTGTGGCATTACAGTGCTGTTAATGGTACCTATGAAGTACTGTATAGTGATGAAGCAATCAGCTGCATGTTAAATATCCCTTTTTAAAGTGTGTCGGCTCTATTCAGTGAACAGGGATCTTTGCTCACTGGCAGTATCAGTTTGAGATGCACCAGGAGACACGGCACCTTTAATTTACAGGACATGCAGTAATAAAACTGGCCAGAGGGGGCGCTTGTTTGTAATTGTCATTCTGCCACCACTGCTGCAACTTCACCTGCTAACATCTCATAAAGCATTTCACATGCCAGCTTTACAATTACAATGCCATGGAAACAATAGAGTGTAGACTGATTCCTCTCAATCCGACTCCAAGGATCTCATCCTTAAAACACAGTTAAAGTCTATTGAAACAGGCAGTTTACAGCCCCGCACACACAGGAGCACACTTTGCACCCTGGCAGTATCAGTGTGTTCATTTACAGCAATAAAACAGAAAATCATATAAGAGATGCAGTGGCACTAAATCAATAATAACTGTAGAGATCAAGCTCCCTTTGGACTCCAGCGCCATCTGTGCAGCTTGCTATACCCTCCATTTAAACAAGATCAATCTTTTAATTATAACTCAGTTATCATTCAGCTTGTTCTGCAATGCGGTCGCTGCCATGTTATTATTTTCTGAATATCGCAGGTCAGACCTTGGGTCGCTACACCATAGTCCCCTTTTTAAAGTGCGTCGGCCCTATTGAGTGAACAGGGAGGCATTCCAGAGCCACTTCCCCCTGAGCCTGGACTGCCTGGCAGGATCAGTGTGTTCATTTAATGCAGTAAAACATTAACCCAGATAAGAACAGGTGATGTGGCACTAAATCAATAAAAAAACGTTACTGATCAACTTACCTTTGGACTCCAGCGCCATTGTCTTCACTAGGGAGCAGAAGAAGGGAGAGATGGCGGCCGCCGGTTCAGACCCTGGTGAGTTATTTCTTCAGATCTTCATTTCTGTAAAGAATCGTTCACTTAATGTTGTGCTGGACAGCAGGACTCTTATAACAAGTATAGAGTCACTGGTGAGAAACAGTGAAAAGTAACAAGCTAGAAATCAATGTGAGAGACTGGGCAGGGCAGGGTTTGCTTTCCAGTTCAGGTATTTAGAGCAGCGGTGCAATGATCCAGCCTTGTGCTTTTCAAAGCTTGCTCAGGCTGTCGCTTGCTTTTAAATTGTATTGAAAATTAAGTTAAAGTAATAAAACAAAAACTTTATAAACATAAAACATTATAAATGAGACAATTCATGGAAGCCTGGGCACCCACCATTCCAGCTGGATATGAAATCAGCTTTCAATATACAATGGCATTGTTCTTTAGAAACCTTCCTAAGGCTGTCTTTTGCTTTTAATATTTTAATTAAATTAATAAAATACGTTTTCAAACTGAAAATGACACGTCATCCATGGAAGCCTGGCCACACGATTCCTGTTGGATAAACATGAAGTCAGCTTTTAACATGGCAAATGTGATCAATTAATTTCAAAATAAATCTAATAACGAGCAGAACTATTCAATTAAACAATGTGATTTCTAAACCTGGAGGGCAGGGAGGAGAGCGGGTATTTTGTGTTTTAGACGAGTTCTCATACTGTAGATATACAATGCTGTTTTTCAAAATGTAAGACAACACACCTTAAATTTACAGGCCAGAGTCTGACAAGCAGCAATAAAAACTGGCACTGAAGAGATAAGGACAATAGGGAAATGTGATACCATTTACATGCATTTTGGATGCTGGTCTGTATCTTATTCTGTTTAGAGGATGAATTGAACCCTCACTGTTCTGTTCAGATATTTATTGAAAGTTTGAACACATTATCATTGTGTGTAAATGATTCAGAGTGAAGGTGAAAGTAAATCCAAACATCAAAGTGAGTTTGCTGAAATCAGAATTAACATTTTTTTTACCTGCTTATTTTCATACAGTTATTAAAAAATATGCTGGCTTCTCTAAAGTGTTTGAAAGACACCTTCCTGGTGTACAGCTCTGTACAGCAGATACAAGAACATACAAGCAATCAACTGTTAATGTTACAAAGCTACTGACAAAGAACAGAGGCACACGACTGATTCACAACAAGTTAGTCTTGCTAGTTGTGTCTCTGTACAGCAGCTCCACACATACAGGAACATGCCAGTGCTGTGTGTGACAGGGAGTGTTCTTTCAGCACATCACGACAACAAGAGGTGAAAACTAATCCAGGGCTTCCATGGAAAGTTTCATTTCTAAGAGGAACAAACTGTTCTTTCTCTTTAACAGGGCGGGGAATCATGGCTGCAGAACAAGAGGCTGAAGAAACTGTTTCTCAAGAGCTGCACAGCGCCTCTGAGCTGAGGATCGTGCTGCTTGGGGGACGCTTGACTGGAAAGAGTACAGCAGGGAACACCGTCCTGGGCAGTGAGGAGTTTAGGTCTGGATTAAGCTCCTCTGCAGGAGCGAAAAGAGTGTGAGAAGGGAACAGGAGGGGTGTCTGGGAGGCGGGTCACTGTGGTCGACCTCCCAGACTTGTTATACCTGACCGGATCAAGATTGAGATGTGTTTCTCTGTCTTCCCGGGACCCCAGCTTTCCTCCTGGTGATACGCGTGTATCCAAAAATGATTGACACTCAAATGCATTGTCAGTCTCTAGTAAAACCAGATTGTGATGCCTTTGATAAAGTCCAGCAGCTGTTTGGCGAGAGAGCTGTAAGGAACACGATGATCCTTTTCACCCGCGGGGATGTTCTGACAGGCAGGACGATTGAGCAGTACATTGAGGAATCTGGTGAGGAGCTCCAGCAGCTTGTTGAGAAATGTGGGAACAGGTATCATGTTTTCAACAATAAGAACAGGAGCGATCGCCCCAGGTCACACAGCTCCTGGACAAGATAGACAACATGGTGAAGGAAGTGGAGGCTGCTACTCCCAATATCTTCTGAGATTTACCAGGAGGTAGAAGAAAGGATTAGACTAAAGGAACAGGAGCTGAATGAGAAACACAAGAGAGGAGCTGAGAGAAGAGGAGAGAAACAGAAAAATGAGGAGGAACAGAGGAGGAGAGAGGAGATGAAACAGAAATATGAGGAGGAACAGGAGGAGAGAAGAGGAGATGAAACAGAAATGTGAGGAGGGAACAGAGGAGGAGAAGAGGAGATGAAACAGAAAATGTGAGGAGGAAACAGAGGAGCAGAAGAGCGATGAAACAGAAATATGAGGAACAGAACAGGAGAGAAGAGATGGACAGAAATATGAGGAGGAACAGAGTAGGAAAGAAGAGCAGATGAAACAGAAATATGAGGAGGAACAGGGGAGGAGAGATGAGGAGATGAAACAGAAATATGAGGAGGAACAGAGTAGGAAAGAAGAGATGAAACAGAAATATGAGGAGGAACCGAGTAAGAGAGAAGTTGACATGAAACAGAACTATGAGGAGGAACAGAAGAGGAGAGAAGAGGAGATGAAACAGAACTATGAGAAGGAACAGAGTAAGAGAGAAGTGGACATGAAACAGAAATATGAGGAGGAACAGAGGAGGAGAGAAGAGAGATGAAACATAAATATGAGGAGGAACAGGGAGGAGAAAAAGAGATGAAACAGAAATATGAGGAGGGAGGAGGAGGGAGAGAGAGATGAAACAGAAATATGAGGAGGAACTTAGGAGGAGGGCTTGAAGGAGGAAGTTGAGGAAGCAAATGAAGGAAGAGGAGCTGGAGAAAGGCCAGAGGAATCAAGCTGCCTGTCAGGAGAAGGAGAAAAGGAGCTTGTCATCCCCAACAGTAAGTTTGTTTTACAGATACAACATTCTGAACACTTTCATAAGCTCTCACAATGCCACCATTGAACTGAATGAGTCTTACAGTTTAATACCATTATGAATACCTTAACTGGGTTATTAAGTTACATGTATACATCTTGTGATAAGACGGCTATTTGTGGCTATTATTGAGTGTCCTTAAACTTAAGTATTTTTTGAAAAGTCCTGGAAATAGTTGTGAAACCTTGGGGGTTTAAAACTGAATAAATAATTTGTGTGAAGAAATCTAGTTCTGAGTGTTCTGAGCTTCTCTGGACAAATTATTAAGACACTGTTACACCTGCACATGAAAGAACAAACAAGAAATCAAACTGCTGATGCTACAAACCTGCTGACAAACAATTCAGACACGTTGTAATGGAGGCAATTACTGGGGTGCCAGGTAGAGTCAGAATACACTGCAGCACTACCAGCTACAAACTTGTGTGACACTCGTTACCAGAACAAACGTGCCAACACTGTCTAAACCAGGGGTGTCAAAGTCATTTCGTTTGGCGGGCCTGATCCAATACCCTGGCACTTTGGCGGGCGGTGACAGTTATAAAATACAAAAGATCAACCCAAAACCTCAAAGTTATTGTGTTCAACTAAAATGATCATACAGTATTTACATTCCCTAAATAGCACATATTGATTATTTTACTCATATCACCTCTTAGAACACGTGTGCAAACATGCCTTCACATGAGCAACACAGATTTTCATGTTGCTGTGATTGCTGTCAATCGGCGATCCATTAGGGTGAGACAACTGTCGTCAGCTGGTTCGATGAAGCGACACCGGTAATACCAGAACAAGGTTCTGTGGTGACAAGTGTCATCGTGTCTTTATCTGTGAAGAAAATTGGAACAAGAGTGCCGTGTGTTTCAAGAGAAATGGGGAATTTCATATTTCTTTGAGGGCATGAATGGAAAGCCAATGTGCTCAATTTGTAAGCAACATGTGTCTGTTGTGAAATAATACAACATTAAAAGACACTGTGAAGCAAACCATGGCAAGAAACATGATAAATATACAGGAACAGTACGTGAAGATAAATACTCTGAATTAGTCATTTAAAAAGCAGCAATTGATGTCTACTAATGCGTGTAGCATAAGTGATGCTGCTGTTAAGGCAAGCCATGTGATTGTTCACAAAATAGATGTTTCTTCAAAACCATTTTCTGATGGAGAGTTTTGAAGAAATGCTGCTGAAATAGTGTGTCCTGAGAAGCTGCAATCTTTCTCCGTCATGAATATCAACAAATCAAAATGTTATTCTCAACTTAACTCAATACTCAAGCTATCCTCAGCCCAGTCATTTGCTCCAGATGTTGATGGGCTGGTTCAAGCAAAGGTTCCCGGTATCAGGAGCAGCAGTAGCAGTCACTAATGTTCTTTGCCTTTATCTTTGTGAGTGCTCAATAAAAAAACTGATGAGCACTCTGCAATTTTTCGTGCTGGTACGAGCATGGAATTTTGATGTTTTGGATATTCATTCAAGATGTAGATATTTGTTCGGATATTCGTTTTAAAAAACGTTATCAAAGCCATTATATGTAACACTGTATTAAAATATCTTGTCTTGTCTCTACAAAACAAAGAAAGCAATACAGTAGTTAAATCTTGTAAATATTTCAAGTAAAAACAAAGTAGACAACACTTTTTTTTAAAAAAAATAATCACTGCCCTTGTGTGTTCGCAGTAAACAACGTGGTCATAAACACGTTTTCATAAAGTAATAACATTGGTTTTTAACCTGAATAAACACTTCAAATAAAATAAACGTTAAAAAGAGAGCGTTGTACAATTAAAAAAATAAAATACTCACCGTTTTATAATTATTTTTGCATTCCACTTAACAAAATGTAGGATTGTATCATGAAAGAAAATTAAAACGTTGATTAATATCTGAGTTTTGCAAGTATGACCTGTATCATAATATTGCAGACAAAGCGGACCCGATTGTGGCGGTAAAATCCAAGAGTACAACTTTTATCTTCCAAAATAAAAGCTATTTTATTTATCAAATCAGTGAGTTAGGCAACACTGGGGCTGCTCTTAGCTGACAGTCAGGCGCGCCCCAGGAGAACCCCCCACTGCCCGTGCCTGACAACAGGGTACCGCAGGGGCGACCCCCCTCACAGCAGCAGCAGTGATGATGTCAGGTGATAAGCAAGGGAAGCGAGCAGCGGCTCCAGCAGAGTAAATCTCGCTGCCGGCCTCTGCGACAATATATATAAAATCTCACACAGATAAAATAATTTCTGACGGAGACAGACATTTTTGTTTGCCTTTGAATACATGTAAAAAAAATGTTAGTTTCGGATATGTGTCCCAGCACTCATTTTTTTGCATTTTTTTTACCTGTATTCTAGTGAATAAAAAAAAAATAACATTCCATGAGCCATATGTTTGACACCCCTGGTTGATTGTGTGTGTGAGTGCATGTGTATAGTTTAGCTGGTCTGTATCTCATGCTGTGTAGATATTGAGTGGAGCTCTCACTGTTCTGACCAGAGGGGGCGCTTGTTTGTAATTGTCATTGTGACACCACTGCTGCAACTTCACCTGCTAATATCTCATAAACCATTTCACATGTCAGCTTGATATTTAACATGTTACCTCTTCACTACAGAGCTTGATGAGTTAATAATATTGATAACAGCATCGCTCCTGTACTTACCTCTTCACTACAGAGCTTGATGAGTTAATAATATTGATAACAACATCAGAGCTGTACCCACCTCTCCACTACAGGCTTGATGAGTTAATAATATTGATAACAAAAGCATCGCTCCTGTACTTACCTCTTCACTACAGAGCTTGATGAGTTAATAATATTGATAACAGCATCGCTCCTGTACTTACTACAGAGCTTGATGAGTTAATAATATTGATAACAGATCGCTCCTTGCCTACCTTCACTAAAGAGCTTGATGATTGATTGATAACAGCATCAGAGCTGTACCTCTTCACTACAGAGCTTGATGAGTTAATAATATTGATAACAGCATCGCCCTCCTGTACTTACTTCACTACAGAGCTTGATGAGTTAATAATATTGATAACAGCATCGCTCCTGTACTTACCTCTTCACCAGAGCTTGATGAGTTAATAATAACTCCTGCACTTACCTCACCACAGAGCTTGATGAGTTAATAATATTGATAACAGCATCAGAGCTGTGCTCCTCTTCACTACAGAGCTTGATGAGTTTAATATTGATAATATCTCCTGTACTTACCTCTTCACTACAAAGCTTGATGAGTTAATATTGATAACAGCATCAGGCTGTACTTACCTCTTCACTACAGAGCTTGATGAGTTAATAATATTGATAACAGCATCGGCTGTACTTACCTCTTCACTACAGAGCTTGATGAGTTAATAATATTGATAACAGCATCGGCTCCTGTACTACCTCTTCACACACAGAGCTTGATGAGTTAATAATATTGATAACAGCATCAGAGCTGTACTTACCTCTTCACTACAGAGCTTGATGAGTTAATAATATTGATAACAGCATCGCTCCTGTACTTACCTCTTCACTACAGAGCTTGATGAGTTAATAATATTGATAACAGCTCCTGTACTTACCTCTTCACTACAGAGCTTGATGAGTTAATAATATTGATAACAGCATCAGAGCTGTAATTACCTCTTCACTACAGAGCTTGATGAGTTAATAATATTGATAACAGCATCGCTCCTGTACTTACCTCTTCACTACAGAGCTTGATGAGTTAATAATATTGATAACAGCATCACTCCTGTACTTACCTCTTCACTACAGAGCTTGATGAGTTAATAATATGATAACAGCATCGCCTCCTGTACTGTACCTCTCCACTACAGAGCTTGATGAGTTAATAATATTGATAACAGCATCAGAGCTGTACTTACTTCACTACAGAGCTTGATGAGTTAATAATATTGATAGCAGCATCGCTCCTGTACTTACCTCTTCACTACAGAGCTTGATGAGTTAATAATATTGATAACAGCATCGCCCTGTACTTACCTCTTCACTACAGAGCTTGATGAGTTAATATTGATAACATCGCCCTGTACCTCTTCACTACAGAGCTTGATGAGTTAATAATATTGAAACAGCATCAGAGCTGTAATGTACCTCTTCACTACAGAGCTTGATGAGTTAATAATATTGATAACAGCATCAGAGCTGTACCACCTCTTCACTACAAAGCTTGATGAGTTAATAAGATTGATAACAACATCGCTCCTGTACTTTACTCTTTCACTACAGAGCTTGATGAGTTAATAATATTGATAACAGCATCGCTCCTGTACTTACCTCTTCACTACAGAGCTTGATGAGTTAATAATATTGATAACAGCATCAAAGCTGTACTTACCTCTTCACTACAGAGCTTGATGAGTTAATAATATTGATAACAGCATCGCTCCTGTACTTACCGCTTCACTACAGAGCTTGATGAGTTAATAATATTGATAACAGCATCAAAGCTGTACTTACCTCTTCACTACAGAGCTTGATGAGTTAATAATATTGATAACAGCATCAAAGCTGTACTTACCTCTTCACTACAGAGCTTGATGAGTTAATAATATTGATAACAGCATCAGAGCTGTACTTACCTCTTCACTACAGAGCTGTACTTACCTCTTCACTACAGAGCTTGATGAGTTAATAATATTGATAACAGCATCGCTCCTGTACTTACCTCTTCACTACAGAGCTTGATGAGTTAATAATATTGATAACAGCATCACTCCTGTACTTACCTCTCCACTACAGAGCTTGCTCTTCAGTTGAATGGTGAGATGTTTGTCTTTGAGCCGTGAGGTTAGCGGTTTCTATTCAGTTTAATGGGCTGAGATGCCAGTTGATTAGAGTGGTGCTGGATGGGAATCCTGACCCCTGTGGTTGAAGCAGGTAATGCAATGCCAGTGCTCTTTGTATTCTAGCTACAGCTTGTATGCTGGCTTCTCTAAAGTGTTTGAAAGACACCTCCCTGGTGTACAGCTCTGTACAGCACATACAAGAACATACAAGCAATCAACTGTTCTTGTTAGAAAGCTAGTGACAATATGGTAACAATATCCTGGGAGATAGTCAGCATGGTTTTAGGAAAGGGTGTCTAACTAACCTGCTTGAGTTTTTTGAGGATGCAACATTGACAATGGATAATTGCAAAGCATACGACATGGTTTATTTAGATTTTCAGAAAGCTTTTGACAAAGTCCCGCATAAAAGATTCATTCTCAAACTGAATGCAGTAGGGATTCAAGGAAATGCATGCACATGGATTAGGGAGTGGTTAACATGTGGAAAACAGAAAGTACTGATTAGAGGAGAAACCTCAGAATGGAGCGCGGTAACCAGTGGTGTACCACAGGGATCAGTATTAGATCCTCTGCTATTCCTAGTCTACATTAATGATTTAGATTCTGGTATAGTAAGCACACTTGTTAAACTTTGTAGAGTGGCAAACACTGTTGCAGCAAATTGAAGAAGGGAACTATGAAAAAGACCTAGGAGTTTATGTTGACTCAGAAACGTCTTCATCTAGACAATGTGGGGAAGCTATAAAAAAGGCCAACAAGATGCTAGGATATATTGTGAGAAGTGTTGAATTTAAATCAAGAGAAGTAATGTTAAAACTTTACAATGCATTAGTAAGACCTCACCTAGAATATTGTGTTCAGTTCTGGTCACCTCGTTACAAAAAGGATATTGCTGCTCTAGAAAGAGTGCAAGAAGAGCAACCAGAATTATCCGGGTTTAAAAGGCATGTTGTATGCAGACAGGCTCAAAGAATTGAATCTGTTCAGTATTGAACAAAAGAAGACTACGCTGATCTGATTCAAGCATTCAAAATCCTAAAAGGTATAGACAATGTCGACCCAGGGGACTTCTTTGACCTGAAAAAAAGAAACAAGGACCAGGGGTCACAAATGGAGATTAGATAAAGGGGCATTCAGAACAGAAAATAGGAGGCACTTTTTACACAGAGAATTGTGAGGGTCTGGAACCAACTCCCCAGTAATGTTGTTGAAGCTGACACCTGGGATCCTTCAAGAAGCTGCTTGATGAGATTCTGGGATCAATAAACTAAACAACCAAACGAGCAAGATGGGCTGAATGGGGCCTCCTCTCGTTTTGTAAACTTTCTTATGTTCTTAACAGGCACACGACTGAGTCACAGCGTTAAACAAGTTACTGTATTGTCACTAACTATGCTTTTCTATGGCTCGCATTGTACAACACTCATGTGTTTCTGCAGTAATATAGAATCCCATGATATTTTATACTGGTGCTCTGCAGTCTTCATTCTTGTGTATCTGACTTGCTGATCAATCACAGGAATCGGATGTGCTTTAGAGATGTCAGCAGGGTGAAGTACAGTCACAGATATGACTTTTAAATGTGTGGAGAAATAAACTTGACCTGTTGTCTTTCAGTGTCTGGAGGTGAAGGAGAGGCTCCCCTTGCAGATAACCAAGCGCCTCCCTGCCCCCCTGAGCTGAGGATGGTGCTGCTTGGGAAAACTGGGGCTGGGAAGAGTGCAGCAGGAAACACCATCCTGGACGGAGATGAATTTAGATCTGGATTCAGCTCCTCTGAAGTAACGAGGGAGTGTGAGAAGAGAACAGGAGAAGTGCCTGGGAGACGGGTCACTGTGGTCAACACTCCAGACTTGTTAGACACAGACCGGGTCGAGATTGAGAGATGTGTTTCTCTGTCTGCCCCGGGACCCCACGCTTTCCTCCTGGTGATACCGGTGCACAACCAAATACATAAATGGATTCCATGGCAGAAAACTGAAGTAAAAAACCTTTGCAAAGCCCTTGATAAAGTGCATGGGGTTTTTGGTGAGAGAGCAGTGAGGAACACGATGATACTTTTCACCTGGGGGGATCATCTGAGAGGCAGGAAGATTGAGCAGTACATTGAGGAAGCTGGTGAGGAGTTCCAGCAGCTTGTTGAGAAATGTGGGAACAGGTATCATGTTTTCAACAATGAGGACAAGAGCGATCACACTCAGGTCACACAGCTCCTGGACAAGATAGACAACATGGTGAAGGGAAATGGAGGCGGCTTTTACAAGAGAGATGTACCTGGAGGTAGAAAAACTATTTTTACTTAAGGAACAGGTGCTGAATGAGAAACACAAATATGAGGAGGAACAGAGGAGGAAAGGAGAAGATGAAACAAATATGAGGAGGAACAGAGGAGGAGGGAAGAGGAGATGAAACAGAAATATGAGGAGGAACAGAGGAGGAGAGAAGAGGAGATGAAACAGAAATGAGGAGGAAAGAAAGGCGTAATTGTTTAATCATTGAGTAAATCATGTAAATTACATGTATTTGATTATTAAAATATACTGAAATACCCATCCCTAGTCTAAAAGTGATTTTAAATGTCAATGTTACTTACCAAAAGGTATAAAAAATGTAAAAGTTATATTTTTAGTTTTTCATTCATTACTTAAAAGAATAACTTAAAATATATAATAATAATAATAATAATAATAATAATAATAATAATAATAATAATAATAATAATAATAATAATAATAATAATAATAAAACATTTTAAAAATGTACTCAATAGTAATACGCTTTTCTGCCAAAATGTGTTGCAAGTTACTGCTATAATTATGTTTAAAGGGTTTGATGATATTTCATGTCTAAATGTGTTTGGTTTAAGTTCTGATGTTTTGCTTCTATCTTGTGATTAAATATGTTCTGTAACTTCTGATTAAAAAATCATTTTGAAATTTCAAGTAGTTTTTTTTTATTTGTCTCTTCAAAAAGCACCATCAAGCATTTAACGTAACCCGAGGCAGACATGCAATTATTCAATTGAACTAAATCTCATGTGTTTTATAACATTAGGAGCCTTTGGTCCCGCTTTGATTTTATCCAGGGCGACTTACAAGATATCACATTATTTTTACATACAATTCCCTATTTATACAGTTGGGTTTTTTTTAGTGGAGCAATCTAGGTAAAGTACCTTGCTCAAGGGTACAGCAGCGTTCCCCATCTGGGTTTGAACCCACAACCCTCTGGTCAAGAGTCCCGAGCCCTAACCACTACTCCACACTGCTGCCCAGTTGAAATTCAGGATTCTGTGGTGAACCAATTACTCGAGACATCTTTCATTACTTCAGACAAGATTAAAACAAACTTAAATATGCTTCATCTTCCTACTGGGTGATAGTTTACATATTGCAGCACAATCTCAGAACAAATGGCTGGCTTGAGCAGTGTTGAGAGGCTGTGTGTGCGTGTGAATGCTTTTAAACCCCTAGGAGGATTGTAATGTTGAGCAGTGTTGAGAGGGTGTGTGTCATTGATGCTTTTTTAAACCCTGGGAGGATTGTAATGTTGAGCAGTGTTGAGAGGCTGTGTGTCGGGTGAATGCTTTTTAAACCCTGGGAGGATTGTAATGTTGAGCAGTGTTGAGAGGCTGTGTGTCCTGTCAATGCTTTTTAAACCCTGGGAGGATTGTAATGTTGAGCAGTGTTGAGAGGCTGTGTGTCGTGTGAATGCTTTTTAAAGCCTGGGAGGATTGTAATGTTGAGCAGTGTTGAAAGGCTGTGTGTCGTGTGAATGTTTTTTAAACCCTGGGAGGATTGTAATGTTGAGCAGTGTTGAAAGGCTGTGTGTGCGTGTGAATGTTTTTAAACCCTGGGAGGATTGTAATGTTGAGCAGTGTTGAGAGGCTGTGTGTCCTGTGATGCTTTTTAAACCCTGGGAGGATTGTAATGTTGAGCAGTGTTGAGAGGCTGTGTCGTGTGAATGCTTTTTAAACCCTGGGAGGATTGTAATGTTGAGCAGTGTTGAGAGGCTGTGTGTCGTGTGAATGCTTTTTAAACCCTGGGAGGATTGTAATGTTGAGCAGTGTTGAGAGGCTGTGTGTCGTGTGAATGCTTTTAAACCCTGGGGATTGTAATGTTGAGCAGTGTTGAGAGGCTGTGTGTCGTGTGAATGCTTTTTTTAAACCCTGGGGGATTGTAATGTTGAGCAGTGTTGAGAGGCTGTGTGTCGTGTGAATGCTTTTTTAAACCCTGGGATTGTAATGTTGAGCAGTGTTGAGAGGCTGTGTGTCGGTGTGAATGCTTTTAAACCCTGGGAGGATTGTAATGTTGAGCAGTGTTGAGGAGGCTGTGTGTCGTGTGAATGCTTTTTAATCAATGTTTTTGATCTGCTTTCTTATCAACAAGATGTAAAGGGAACATCCCCACTAGACTAGCTGCCCAATGTCTTTGATTTTGTACTTGGCGTGAATGGAAAACAGAAAGCCTTGATTGGAACAACATGAGGCAGCAATTCTTATGACAATGCGTGGGGCCTCAGCGGCAGGAGGTGATGAAGGACCCTCCACACTTTATAGCATCGTTTTCACAAGCAGAAACACCCCCATCCCTTCCAGGACAGTGAGGACAGGGTCATGTATAAAAGGGAATAGAAGCTGTGTTTCTGTGAATAAGGGCAACAAGATCCCGGGTCTGGAACAGTAACAAGACCCCGGGTCTGGAACAGTAACAAGAGCCCGCAATTTAATTGTGCTTCATATCACCGGGGAAAGAAATGTTCTGCAGAAAATGTAAAAAGATGTGGTAGAAAAAAAGAAAGATGGTGTAAGTGTGTTTTTAAATGAGTTTTGTCTACTATTTATTACATATACAACAGCATTAGGCTGCAGTGCGCGCATTGCAGCGGTCCCGCTCCGGGACTGTATTTGAGGTTTCACCGCTCCACATCAAACCCACAGTAACGCCACCCTGTTCAAACCCGATACACTCCTCCGTGACGCTGCAGACGGGAGAACAACTCTCGGGGGAAAAATGACAGCGCTGACTACTGAAGAGGAGATAACTGGTGGGGAGAAGCCCCGGGCTGCTGCTGTTTGTATCGACACCTGTAAGGATGTGCTTTATTGAGGGCTTTACCGTTTACATCTCCTCGGCATTGCCAGCCAAAAATGAACAAACAACACAGCGGCGCGGACCCCTGAGCAGCGCAGGCTGCCAATTCAAACTGGAGGAGTTCTGAATCCCAACGGCTGAGCGGCGCTGCCTGAATATATTAGCGTGGAGTTAAAGATTACACATCAATAAATAAGATATTAGTACATACAGTTTAAAATAATATACGGTAGTATCAATACATTTCAAAAGTCTCGTTTACACCGGGTGGTTGTGTGAAAATGTTTCTATTAACGGAATATATAAGAATGGTCAACATTAGCCTCTGAGAAGGGGAATCTTTGGAGAAAATACAAGTTGTCAGGTAGATGTTTTCATTTTTTATTATTAATATTATTATCGGGTTACGGATGGGTTAAGATGTTTTAATTATTTTTTAAAGTTTGAATATGAATGAAAAAATACCTCAAGTTTGAATTTTTGTGTTTTGGTAAATTGAGATGGCGTTGATTTCTTGAAGTCAGCGACCGTTGTTGTGTTTTAATATAATTTTAAAAGTTTAAATATGAATGAAAAAAATGTTATATACAGGTGTGGATTTTGTATTTTTTTGGTAAAATGTGGAAATGTATTTTTTTATTAGCCCGGTTCTTATTCAAGAAATACTTTTTTTATTTCGTTGTTGCCTGGCAGCAACGCCCTTCCTGTCGGATGTTAGTAAGGATTGTGATCAGGGGGCTGCCCCGGTGATATTAGGGTCTGTTGGCATATTCGCGTTGTCTTTGGGCCACTCGTGTCAGACTGAGTTTCTATAAAAGTGACGCTACAAAAGCGCATTCATTTTTAAGGCTGCCAGACACGAAGCGGAATTGGTTCCACAAACAGCCAGCAGACACGCCCAGGGAACACGCTGTTAAACTGAGATATTCTGTCTCCTTTGCCGCTGGAGTTGCTGCAATAAAAATCGCATTCTTAGTTCGGGGGCTTTTTCTCTTAGAACCCTTATTTTGTTGAGGTTAGCTGTGAAACTAAAGGGTTCGGCTCATACATTTACCCATTAGGGGTCTGTCAGTCAGTATGTAACATCTCAAACTCTTTGGTTTCAGTGGTGCGTTTATTACATGGAGCCCTGTGTGTGTTGTTCGGTGTTGCTGTATAATGCTTGACTCGGCTGCCCTCTTCAGGGACAGATTGTGCACATGCGCAGATCCTGTCTGGAAGGTATTCTGTTCTGGCATCTAGCCTGGTTTGTTTGAAATGTACAATACTGGAAATGAATTGTCTTGCAGGGTTGAACGAGCAAACTTTAGTTTGCAGTTGGTCAAGTTTCTCCAGGGATATTGTAGTCGCTGGAAAGTTGACCTGTTGTGTGGATTTGTTGATTTCTTCCAAAGTAATGCTTCTGTGTCTGTGGGTTTTTTGCATCGAGTGCAGAATGACTGAAGGGACGCATTGCAAAGATGTTTTTTAATACATGTATTGGATACACTTCAAAATATATTCAGTTACATTATTTAATAAATGTACTTGCAATAATAATAACCCCATGTTGTTAATGTATGGAGCTCCATCCTTACAATAACAGAATCGTTATTAGTGAAGCGCGTACAGTAAATATTAGTAAATTATAACTACAGTATACCATGTAATTATTGCACCTGTATTTTGAAATGTGTCTCATTTATTGATGTGACTTGAGGTGTGTCTGTGTTTGTGCAGCTTGCTATACCCTCCATTTAAACAAGATCAATCTTTTAATTCTAACTCAGTTATCATTCAGCTTGTTCTCTTGCAATGCGGTCGCTGCCATGTTATTATTTTTTTCTGAATATGGCAGCCATAGTAACTGCAATGTAACTGCAATAGTAACTGTGGCATTGCAGTGCTGTTAATGGTACCTATGAAAATACTGTATAGTGATGAAGCAAATCAGCTGCATGTTAAATATCCCTTTTAAAGTGTGTCGGCTCTATTCCAGTGAACAGGGATCTTTGCTCACTGGCAGTATCAGTTTGAGATGCACCAGGAGACACGGCACCTTTAATTTACAGGACATGCCGTAATAAAACTGGCCAGAGGGGGCGCTTGTTTGTAATGTCGTTTCTGACACCACTGCTGCAACTTCACCTGCTAATATCTCATAAAGCATTTCACATGCCAGCTTCACATTTACAATGCCATGGAAACAATACAGTGTAGACTGATTCCTCTCAATCCGACTCCAAGGATCTCATCCTCAAAACACAGTTAAAGTCTATTGAAACAGGCAGTTTAGAGCCCTTTTACACACAGGAGCACCCTTTGCACCCTGGCAGTATCAGTGTGTTCATTTACAGCAATAAAACAGAAAAATCATATAAGGTGGTGTGGCATTAATCAATAAAAACTGTAGAGATCAAGCTCCTTTGGACTCCAGCCATTGTCTTCACTAGGGAGCAGAAGAAGGGGAGATGGCCGACACATGTTTCAGACCCTGGTGAGTTATTTCTTCGAATCTTCATTTCTGTAAAGAATCAGTTCACTTAATGTTTATGCTGGACAGCAGGACTCTTATAACAAGTATAGAGTCACTGAGTGAGAAACAGTGAAAAGTAACAAGCTAGAAATCAATGTGAGAGACTGGGCAGGGCAGGTTTGCTTTCCAGTTCAGGTATTTAGAGACGGTTACCCATGATCCAGCCTCGTGCTTTTCAAAGCTTGCTCAGCTGTCGCTGCTTTCAAGTTGTATTGAAAATTAAGTTAAAGTAATAAAACAAAAACTTTATAAACATAAAAAAATATAAATGAGACAATTCATGGAAGCCTGGGCACACACCATTCCAACTGGATGACAGAAATCGGGCTTCAATATACAATGGCATTTGTTCTTTAGAAACCTTCCTAAGGCTGTATCTTTTTTATTTTAATATTTTAATTAAATTAATAAAATACGTTTTCAAAACTGAAAATGACATCGTCATCCATGGAAGCCACAATACACACCGATTCCTGTTGGATAAACATGAAGTCAACTTTTAATACGGCAAATGTGATCAATTCATTTTCAAAACAAATTAATAACAGAGCAGAACTATTCAATTAAACAATGTGATTTCTGAACCCGGGAGGGCAGGGAGGAAAGCGGGGTATTTTGTGTTTTAGACGAGTTCTCATACTTTATAAAACAATGCTGTTTTTTTCAAAATGCCAAAGACACCACACCTTAAATTTACAGGCCAGAGTCCGACAGGCAGCAATAAAACTGGCACTGAAGAGATAAGGACAATAGGAAATGTGATACCATTTACATGTACTTTGGATCCTGATCTGCTATCTTATTCTGTTTAGATGATGAATTGAACCCTCACTGTTCTGTTCAGATATTTATTGAATGTTTTAACAAATTGTCATTCAGTTTTGAAATGATTCAGTGTGAATGTGAAAGTAAAAATCAAAATCTAAAAGTGAATTTGTTGAAATCAGAATTAAAAGGGATTGGGGTTTTCTACCTGCTTATTTCCTTACAGTTATATAAAAAAACACATATATATATATATATATATATTAAACATGAGATCATAACAGTGTAATCTCTTTATAAACTATGGGGCTTCTTTAATTAGCATATATATATTAAACATGAGCTCATAACAGTGTAATCTCTTTATAAACTATGGGGCTCCTTTAATTAGAATATATATATTAAACATGAGCTCATAACAGTGTCATCTCTTTATAAACTATGGGGCTCCTTTAATTAGCATATATATTTTAAACATGAGCTCATAACAGTGTAATCTCATTATAAACTATGGGGCTCCTTTAATTAGCATATATATATTAAACATGAGCTCATAACAGTGTAATCTCTTTATAAACTATGGGGCTCCTTTAATTAGCATATATATATATATATATATTAAACATGAGCTCATAACAGTGTAATCTCTTTATAAACTATGGGGCTCCTTTAATTAGCATATATATATTAAACATGAGCTCATAACAGTGTAATCTCTTTATAAACTATGGGGCTCCTTTAATTAGCATATATATATATATATATTAAACATGAGCTCATAACAGTGTAATCTCTTTATAAACTATGGGGCTCCTTTAATTAGCATATATATTTTAAACATGAGCTCATAACAGTGTAATCTCTTTATAAAGCTTGAGCTCACACTGCTGCACAGGAGTTTGGTTCCAGACCCATTTCTCATGTTGTTCATTCCCAGAGTGTCTGGTTTTGTGCAGCTTGGTATACTTTATTATTATTATTTATTTCTTAGCAGACGCCCTTATCCAGTCCTTAAACTATAATATTTTTTCAGAATATTTGAAAACTAGTGGAAATAGTTTTGAAACCTCAGATTTCTTGTGGATTTAAAACTGAATAAATAATTTGTGTGAAGAAATCTAGTTCTGAGTGTTCTGAGCTTCTCTGGACAAATTATTAGGACACTGTTACACAGCACATGAAAGAACAAACAAGAAATCAAACTGCTGATGCTACAAACCTGCTGACAAACAATTCAGACACTTCACTGATTATTTCTCTTTCACAGGGCGGGGAATCATGGCTGCAGAACAAGAGGCTGCAGAAACTGTTTCTCAAGAGCTGCACAGCACCTCTGAGCTGAGGATCGTGCTCCTTGGGAGAGGCAGGACTGGGAAGAGTACAGCAGGAAACACCATCCTGGACAGAGAGGGGTTCATAGCTGGATTAAGCCGCTCTGCAGTAATGAGAGAGTGTGAGAAGAGAACAGGAGAAGTGTCTGGGAGACGGGTCACTGTGGTCGACACTCCAGACTTGTTACACACAGACCGGGTTGAGATTGAGAGATGTGTTTCTCTGTCTGCCCCGGGACCCCACGCTTTCCTCCTGGTGATACCCGTGTATCCAAAAGAAACGATTGTCCGTGATTCTAGGGTAGAAGAGTTTTGCAAACCCTTTGATAAAGTGCAGGAGCTGTTTGGTGAGAGAGCTGTGAGGAACACGATGATCCTTTTCACACGTGGGGATCTTCTGGAAGGCAGGATGATTGAGCAGCTCATTGAGGAAACTGGGGAGGAGCTCCAGCAGCGTGTTGAGAAATGTGGGAACAGGTATCATGTTCTCAACAATCTGGACGGGAGCGATCACACTCAGGTCACACAGCTCCTGGACAAGATAGACAACATGGTGAAGGGAACTGGAGGCTGTTACACCATGGAGATGTACCAGGAGGACAAAATTAGACAAGAGATGAAACGCAAATATGAGGAGGAACAGAGTAGGAGAGAAGAGGAGATGAAACAGAAATATGAGGAGGAACAGAGGAGGAGAGAAGAGGAGATGAAACAGAAATATGAGGAGGAACAGAGGAGGAGAGAAGAGGAGATGAAACAGAAATATGAGGAGGAACAGAGGAGGAGAGAAGAGGAGATGAAACAGAAATATGAGGAGGAACAGAGTAGGAGAGAAGAGGAGATGAAACAGAAATATGAGGAGGAACAGAGTAGGAGAGAAGAGGGGTTGATGGAGAAGTTGAGGAAGCAAATGAAGGAAGAGGAGCTGGAGAAAGAGCCAGAGAAATCCAAGCTGCCTGTCAAGAGAAGGAATAGCATTGAAGATTTACCCCCCAAGAGTAAGTCTGTTTAAAATTCTTCAACAGATACAACATTTTGAAAAGTTTCACAAGCTCTCACAATACCACCATTGAACTGAATGAGTCTTACTTTTTAACTCGGTTATTAAGTTACATGTATACATGTTGTGTGAGGTGGAAATGGAGCTGTCTTCCACTAGCTAATAATGACTGTTATATATATACAGTGTATGCTGTGTGAGGTGGAAATGGACCTGTCTTGTTCTTTTGCAGTGTCTGAAAGCAAAGTGGAGAACGAATCAGAGGAATCCAAGCTGCCTGTCAGGAGAAGAAATAGCAAGCAGTTCAACCCCCCCGACAGTGAGTGAGATTGAAATTGTTCTTCTAGGATAGAAATGAGTTTGTTCCATCAAGGTGAAATAATACAGAACTGAAACCTAATTGTAAGGTTTCAGCTGATGCTTATTCTGATGGTAAGACGCTTGTTTCTCACTTTGATTATAATCTATATTGTTTCCTTCTTTTCAGTGTCTGAAAGTGAAAATGTTCCAAAAGAGACAAAGCAAGGAGAGGCTCCCCTTGCAGATACCCAAGCGCCTCCCAGCCCCCCTGAGCTGAGGATGGTGCTGCTTGGGAAGACTGGGGCTGGGAAGAGTGCAGCAGGAAACACCATCCTGGGCAGAGAGGAGTTCAGATCTGAAGCCAGCTCCTCTGCAGTAACGAGGGAGTGTGAGAAGAGAAAGGACAAGTGGCTGGGAGACGTGTTGCTGTGATGCGACACTCCAGAGCTCTCTCAGGACAAACTCCAGATTAGGAGCTGTGTTTCTCTGTCTGCCCTGGGACCCCACACCACCTCCTGGTGATACCGGTGGGCAGAATCACAGAGGAAGAGAGGAGAGCAGGGAGACAGTCCAGGAGATATTCAGTGAGGAGGCTGTGAGGAGGTACATGATGCTCCTTTTCACACCAGTGACAAACTGAAAGGCAAGACCATTGAGGATTATATTCAGACAGGCAGCAAGGAGCTCCAGCAGCTTGTTGAGAAATGTGGGAACAGGTATCATGTTCTCAACACTGAGGACAGAGCTTATCGCCACTCAGGTCACACAGCTCCTGGACAAGATAGACAACATGGTGAAGGGAACAACGGGCAGCTACTACACCAGTGAGATGTACCAACAAGCAGAAGGAAAGATCAGACAAAGACAAGAGGAGATACTGAAGGAGAAGGAAGAGACGATATTGAGGGAGGAAGAGGAACTGAGGGCAAAGCACCTGAAAGAACTGGAGAACACGAAAAGGAAGATGAGATTGGAAATCCAGAAACGAGACGAGAAGATCAGAGAGCTGGAGGAGAGGATAGGAGAGCTGGAGGAAGAGCTGAGGAAAGAACAGGAAGAGAATCACAGGATCAAACTGGAGGAAGAGCTGAGGAGAAAGAGAGAGGAGAGAGATAGGGCAGAGCGAGAGAAGGAGGACTGCATGGAGAAGGGGGAGAGAGAGAGGGGAGAGTACGAGGAGAAACACAGGAGAGAGATGGAGGCGGTCAGGCAGCGCTATGAGGAAAGGCTGAGGGAAGAAGCAGAGAAATCCAATGACTTTGTGAAGCACTGTGTGAAGCCATCAGCAGTACCTTGGGAGCAGTAAGGGGCACTGCTAGGGGCAGGAGGGAGCTCTGAGGGGTCCATGGGGAGCTGCAGCAGGAGCTGCTATTGGATCTGTAGCAGGAGCCCAAGTAGGATCTGTGATAGGAGGAGCAGCCAGGTCAGGAGTAGCAGATAGCTCAGATACACACACACAGAGAAGCAGAGAGCTCAAATAAACTCCTAACCTCACCCCCGTGCCACTCCAGGGCTCACAGCTGACAGAAAGAAATGTGTGGGAGGACCCCGAGGTCACATGACGACCTATTATTTCCTGTCGGGGTGACGTTAAAAGCCAGCTTTCTTGACTAAAGAGACATCCAAGTGTTCTCGTAATCCTCTCCCTTTTTATGCGATTATGAAAAGCTTCATCAAGCAGCTCATTATAATGACATGTTGTTAAATATGATTGTGTTTGTCTCCACGGCTGCGTATCCAGAGTCTTGCTTTCTACAGCACAGTGTCAGGTTTGAGGAGAGCACAGTGAGCCTCCTGCGAAGCTGTATCTCGCTGGGAAATGCACACTTTATCAATGGATTTGAATCAATGTCTAGAAACCACTGCAAGCTGGTGAATGGAAAATCTCTGCAGAATCACAGTGACAGATGAACGCTGTGAATCTAGGAGGCAGTGCGGTCCAGTGGTTAAAGTCCAGGGCTTGTAACCAGGAGGACACCGGTTCAAATCCCAGCTCTGCCACTGACTGACTGACTCGCTGTGTCTGACCCTGAGCGACTCGCTTCACCTCCTTGTGCTCCGTCCTGCGGATGAGATGTTAAATCAACGTCCTATTGTAAATGACTCTGCATATAATGCACAGCTCACAGCCTACCTCTGTAAAGCGCTTTATGATGGTGGTCCACTATGAAAGGCACTATATAAAAATCAAGATATTATTATTATTATCAATAATGTCTGTCAATGGAATGTGCTCTCCCAATATCCTGAGTGTTTCAACCAAATATTCTTAACCATGCCATTGTGTGTGTGTGTGTTTGTGGCACTCTTGTATATTGATTGGGTGTATAACATGTTTTCCTATGGAGTGTGTGTGTGTGTGTGTGTGTGTGTGTGTGTGGCATCTGCTAAGAAATAAATAAATAAATAAATAATAATAAAAATATTCTTAGCCGTGTGTGTGTGTGTGGCACTCCTGTATATTGAGTGTGTGTATAACATATTTTTCCTACAGTGTAGGAGTGTGTGTGTGTGTGTGTGTGTGCGCATATGTGGCACTATTGTATATTGATTGTGTGTATAACATGTTTTCCTATGGAATGTTTGTCTGTGTGTCTGTGTGTGTGTGTGTGTGTTGTCTGTGCTCTGATTCCCTGAGACAGCGTTGTAAAGAGATGTCTACTCAGGAGATAATAAACTCATGAATAATAATACACAATAATATCACACTTTTAAAACCTCGTCCCGTTTTTATTTTTCATTTCTCTGAATGCATATTCTGGTGTAAAATGCTGTTGCCGTCAGCAGGTGCAATAGCTGCTAATGAGATCATGATCATTGCTGTGTTTAATCAGCACTAGCGACACAAAGCTGACATCTGTGAAATACTGAAGCCTTTATTGAAGTCTGTGTTGATGGATTAAACACAACGCGGTCTTCAAAAACTGTTGTTCAATCAGCCAGCGACGAGCTGTGAATATCAGACTTTATTTAATTCAGCAAAAACTACTTCATAAAAATGATAATTTTAAAAAATCCTGAAAAATCTCATGAGTTGAATCTTTGTGTTATAAAACGCCTCCCAGAAAACGCGGCAGTGCAGCAGCGGGTGGGAAATGCCTGTGTTTATTGACACAGTTTCGTATCCCGGTGATTTTAAAGGACTCCCGCTAACAGAACAGCAGGTTAGGGTCTCGCTGCTGAGGTTTTATATAAGGCTGCTGTTCATGTTAAAAAGCTTCAGATGCCATTGTCTTGTTACTGTCCCCTTTTTTGTTATGATCGTGCAATCACTTCAATGCTTCTCACTGCAATTACTCACACACAGGGTGGTTATTTTTTTATTTAATTGATTGTATTTTTGAATCCGCAGTTTTGAGTCCCCTGCAATTCCAGAGACGAGGCTAGCTTGATACAAAGGCAGGCTGTGCTGTGCAGGGGGTCAGTCTGGGGGGGGTGTTTAGTTTAGGCTGCAGTCGCGGCATTGCAGCGGTCCCGCCCAGGGACTGTATTTGAGGTTTCACCGCTCCACATCAAACCCACAGTAACGCCACCTGTTCAAACCCCGATACACTCTCCATTGGCTGCAGGCGGAGAACAACAACTCGGGGGAGAAAGAAATGGCGGCGCTGACTACTGAAGAGGAGAGAACTGGTAGGAGAAGCCCGGGTTGCTGCTGTTTGTTTGTCGACACCTGTAAAAAGTGCCTCCTATTTTCTGTTCTGAATGCCCTTTATCTAATTTGTCACCTGGTCCTTGTTTTTTTTTTTCAGGTTGAAAAAGTCCCTGGTCGACATTCTCTATACCTTTTTAGGGTTCTGAATGTTTGAATCAGATCACCAGCGTAGTCTTCTTTGTTCAAGACTGAATAGATTCAATTCTTTTAGCCTGTCTGCATGTGACATGCCTTTTAAACCCGGGGATAATTCTGGTTCCTCTTCTTTGCACTCTTTCTAGAGCAGCAATATCCTTTTTTGTAGCGAGGTGACCAGAACTGAACTGAACTGAACTGTTCTCTGTTCCCGTTTCTTCATCTTCTTCTTAGGGGTTGTTTGCGCATGACATCTAAATGGAGACGATGAGCGCCCTCTATCTTTACATATGTACATACAGCTCTTATATATTCCATGTGCCTGTGCTTTTTATACTTTGTAATCTACATTTCTCTTTCTCCATTTCTCTTTCTCTCCCGTCTACCTTCAGAATATCATTTACTGTTGCTACTTCAGTTTCTATCAGTGTTGCCAACGTAGCGATTTTGTCGCTAGATCCAGCGACTTTTGGGATTCCCTAGCGACTTCCTGCTTTGTGGAGTTGGCAACACTGATTGCTATATCAATGAACTTTCTGTTTAATCTGCTTCTTTAGTGATATAACAATACACTGGACTGGGTATCTGTGTGATAAAACAATACACTGGACTGGGTATCTGTGTGATAAAACAATACACTGGACTGGGTATCTGTATGATATAACAATACACTGGACTGGGTATCTGTGTGATATAACAATACACTGGACTGGGTATCTGTGTGATATAACAATACACTGGACTGGGTATCTGTGTGATAAAACAATACACTGGACTGGGTATCTGTGTGATAGAACAATACACTGGACTGGGTATCTGTGTGATATAACAATACACTGGACTGGGTATCTGTGTGATAGAACAATACACTGGACTGGGTATCTGTGTGATATAACAATACACTGGACTGGGTATCTGTGTGATAAAACAATACACTGGACTGGGTATCTGTGTGATAAAACAATACACTGAACTGGGAATCTGTATGATATAACAATACACTGGACTGGGTATCTGTGTGATAAAACAATACACTGTAGTTGATTTGCTTTAAAATACATCTGGACGCATCTCCTCCTGTATAGAAGCGTGGTTTAAATAAGCCAGTCTGAGGCTGTTTTACATTTACACAAGGTTTTAACACAATGTTCCCGTCTAGTCTTTAAATCGACATTACAAAGTGAAAGGAAAAGAAAGATTCCATTGCTTCTGGAGCAGCCAAACAGGTTTGAAACCCGATCCATCCACTCTGCGTCTTTACCTGTCTGTTCTGCTGGGCTCACTGCTCCTCAGTATCGTAAAGGGGCTCACAGTTCAGTGCAATATTACTTGAAGAATATACCAATAAAGACAGGAACACGCGGCGATCTGATTCAAATACGCGGTGATCTGATTGAAACATTCAAAATCCTAAAAGGTATAAACAATGTCGACCCAGGTGACTTTTCTGGTTTTTGCTCTGGTTGCTCTTCTTTGCACTCTTTCTAGAGCAGCAATATCCTTTTTGTAACGAGGTGACCAGAACTGAACTAAACTGAACTGTTCTCTGTTCCCGTTTCTTCATCGTCTTCTTAGGGTTTGAGCGCCCTCTATCTTTTACATATGTACATACAGCTCTTATATCTTCTCCCGTGTCCCTGTGCTTTCTATACATTGTAATCTACATTTCTCTTTCTCCATTAGTCTTTCTCTCCCTTCTACCTTCAGAATATCATTTACTGTTGCTGCTTCAATTTCTATATGTGCAGTGTCTATGCTCCCAAACTTTGGAATTCCCTCCCAAATATTGTAAGAAATTCAGAGACTTTAGTGATTTTTGAAACTCATCTTAAGACGTACTTATTTGATTTGGTTTTTGTATAACTCTTTTTTTTCCTCTGTGAAGTGCCCTGGGATACGTGTTATGAAGGGCGCTATATAAATGAAATGTTGTTGTATATCAATGAACTTTCTGTTTAATCTGTTTCTTTGCTGATCACGTGTATTGCATTTCATGAGTATAGGTTTCCACTGTTGCTTGTTCACCACAGTTATTACTTCACCCATTCTCATGACTGCGTACCCAGTTTCTCTTCCCAGTTCTGTTTTAAATAGCTGCCTCAGCGGCGATTCTCTCATTGCATCCCACGTTCATATGAATGAGCTCAGTTCAGAAGATGGGGGAAGCCTCTAACAATCAATAAACCTGTATTGGTCTTTACAATACATGAGCGCGATTGTAAAGAGACGGCTACTGCAGGTTTAGACGCGGACACCGGTGAGTTGTGTATTTGTATTGTGTTTTAAATAAAATACGACGCCGGTATAATATGTCGATATATAAACGATTAAAAAGCAGTACACGATTCTGAGGATAATTTAAAAGTTTGCTTTCGTTTTCACCAGAAACGCCATTACCCAAAACCTCAACCAACCCAAAATGTTTTAATTTAATTTGTATTTTTTATTATCTTAGTTGGCATTAGTTATGTCATTTGCCAAACCAATACGTGTAGAATTCACACAAGTGCTGTGCAGTTCGATTATTTTTTTGCGACTCGATTCGTCTGATTCAGTTCAGTTTAATGAATCAATTGAAAAAAGATTCGTTTGTTTGATTCCCTGACGAAAACAAATACATCTTGGCTGAATTACTTGGTTATGAAAATGAATGTATTTATTTATGTGTTTATTTATTGCATTTACATAGCGTTGTTTATACAAAAGTATCGCAAAGCACTTTACAGTACATAGCAGAGAAAAAGAACAACCCACAATACATTTGTATAGCATGTGACACATACAACTGCCACAGTCAGACCATTTCCTTCAAGAAGCTGCTTGATGAGATTCTGGGATCAATAAGCTACTAACAACCAAACGAGCAAGATGGGCCGAATGGGGCCTCCTCTCGTTTGGAAACGTTCTTTTGTTCTTAAATAACACATTTAATCAACATTATACGCATAATGATACAAAAGACTGGGGCTGGGAAGAGTGCAGCAGGAAACACCATCCTGGGCAGAGAGGAGTTCAGATCTGAAGCCAGCTCCTCTGCAATAACGAGGGAGTGTGAGAAGAGAAAAGGACAAGTGGCTGGGAGACGTGTTGCTGTGATCAACACTCCAGAGCTCTCTCAGGACAAACTCCAGATTAGGAGCTGTGTTTCTCTGTCTGCCCCGGGACCCCACGCTTTCCTCCTGGTGATACCGGTGGACCGATTCACAGAGGAAGAGAGGAGAGCAGTGGAGACAGTCCAGGAGATATTCAGTGAGGAGGCTGTGAGGAGGCACATGATGCTCCTTTTCACACACAGTGACAAACTGAAATGCAAGATCATTGAGGATTATATTCAGACAGGCAGCAAGGAGCTCCAGCAGCTTGTTGAGAAATATGGGAACAGGTATCATGTTCTCAACACTGAGGACAGGAGCGATCGCACTCAGGTCACACAGCTCCTGGACAAGATAGACAACATGGTGAAGGGAAACAACGGCAGCTATTACACCAGTGAGATGTACCAGCAAGCAGAAGCAAAGATCAGACAAAGACAAGAGGAGATACTGAAGGAGAAGAAAGAGACAATATTGAGGGAGGAAGAGGAACTGAGGGCAAAGCACCTGAAAGAACTGGAGAACACGAAAAGGAAGATGAGATTGGAAATCCAGAAACGAGACGAGAAGATCAGAGAGCTAGAGGGAGGATAGGAGAGAGCTGGAGGAAGAGCTGAGGAAAAGAACAGGGAGAGAATCATCTGGATCAAACTGGAGGAAGAGCTGAGGAGAAAGAGAGGAGAGAGAGATAGGGGCAGAGCGAGAGAAGGAGGAGTGCATGGAGAAGGGGGAGAGAGAGATGGGAGAGTACGAGCAGAAACACAGGAGAGAGATAGAGGCGGTCAGGCAACGCTACAAGGAAAGGCTGAGGGAAGAAGCAGAGAAATCCAATGACTTTGTGAAGACTGTAGTATTACTGGCAGGGGCACTGCTAGGGGCAGCAGCAGAAGCTGTGATGGGTCCATTGGGAGTTGCAGCAGGAGCTGCTATTGGATATGTAGTAGGATCACGAAAACGATGAGCAGCCAGGGCAGGAGTAGCAGAGAGCTCAGACACACACACACAGAGAAGCAGAGAGCTGCCACTCCAGGGCTCACAGCTGACAGAAAGAAATGTGTGGGAGGACCCCCGAGTCACATGACGACACGACATTTCCTGTCGGGGTGACATTAAAAGCCAGCTGGCTTTCTTGACTAAAGAGACATCCAAGTGTTCTTTGTATTGTAAAAATAATGTGATATCCTGGATAATGGCGACTGCTAAGAAAGAAATAAATAATAATAAAAACATTCTTAGCCATGTGTGTGTGTGGCACTATTGTATATTTAGTGTGTATAAGATGTTTTCCTATGGAGTGTGTGTGTGTGTGTGTGTGTGTGTGTGTGTGTGTGTTTGTGGCACTTTTGTATATTGATTGTGTGTATAACATGTTTTCCTATGGAGTGTGTGTGTGTGTGTGTGTGTGTGTGTGGCACTATTGTATATTGATTGTGTGTATAACATGTTTTCCTATGGAATGTTTGTCTGTGTCTGTGTATGTGTGTGTGTGTGTGTGTGTGTGTGTGTGTGTGTGTGTGTGTGTGTGTGTGTGTGTGTATTGTCTGTGCTCTGATTCCCTGAGACAGCGTTGTAAAAGAGATGTCTACTCAGGAGATAATAAAGTCATGAATAATAATACACAATAATATCACACTTTTAAAACCTCGTCCCGTTTTTATTTGTCATTTCTCTGAATGCATATTCTGGTGTAAAATGCTGTTGCCGTCAGCAGGTGCGATAGCTGCTAATGAGATCATGATCATTGCTGTGTTTTATCAGCACTTTCGACACAAAGCTGACATCTGTGAAATACCGAAGCCTTTATTGAAGTCTATGTTGATGGATTAAACACAACGCGGTCTTCAAAAACTGTTGTTCAATCAGCCAGCAACGAGCTGTGAATAGCAGACTTTATTTAATTCAGCGAAAACTACTTCATAAAAAATAATAATTTTAAAAAATCCTGAAAAATCTCATGAGTTGAATCTTTGTGTTATAAAAACGCCTCCCAGAAAACGCAGCCGTGCAACAGCGGGAGGGAAATGCCTGTGTGTTTATTGACACAGTTTCGTATCCCGGTGATTTTAAAGGACTCCGCTAACAGAACAGCAGGTTAGGGTCTCGCTGCTGCGGTTTTATATAAGGCTGCTGTTCATGTTAAAGCTTCAGATGCCATTGTCTTGTTACTGTCCCCTTATCTTGTTATGATGCGTGCAATCACTCGCAATGCTTCTCACTGCAATTACTCACACACAGGGTGTTTATTTTTATTTAATTGATTGTATTTTTTTGAATCCGCAGTTTGAGTCCCCTGCAATTCCAGAGACGAGGCTGCGCTTGATACGCAAAGGCAGGCTGTGCTGTGCAGGGGGTCAGTCTGGGGTGTTTAGTTTAGGCTGCAGTGCGCATTGCAGCGGTCCCGCTCAGGGACTGTATTTGAGGTTTCACCGCTCCACATCAAACCCACAGTAACGCCACCTGTTCAAACCCCGATACACTCCTCCGTGACGCTGCAGACGGGAGAACAACTCAGGGGAGAAAATGACAGCGCTGAATACTGAAGAGGAGAGAACTGGTAGGGAGAAGCCCCGGGCTGCTGCTGTTTATATCGACACCTGTAAGGATGTGCTTTTATTGAGGACTTTACCGTTTACATCTCCTCGGCATTGCCCGCCAAAAATGAACAAACAACACAGCGGCGCGGACCCTGAGCAGCGCGAGCTGCCAATTCAAACTGGAGGAGTTCGAATCCCAACGGCTGAAGCGGCGCTGCCTGAATATATTAGCGTGGAGTTAAAGATTACACATCAATAAATAAGATATTACTACATACAGTTTAAAATAATATACGGTAGTATCAATACATTTGAAAAGTCTCGTTTACACCGGGTGGTTGTGTGAAAATGTTTCTATTAACGGAATATAAGAATGGTCAACATTAGCCTACGAAGGGGAATCTGTGGAGAAAATACAAGTTATCAGGTAGGTGTTTTTATTTTTAGTATTAATATTATTATCGGGTTACGGATGTGTTAAGAGATGTTTTTAATTATATTTTTTAAAGTTTGAATATGAATGAAAAAAATAGTTCAGGTTTGAATTTTGTGTTTTGGTAAATTGAGATGACGTTCATTTCTTATTAAGTCAGCGACCGTTGTTGTGTTTAAATGTAATTTTAAAAGTTTAAATATGAATGAAAAAAATGTTATATTCAGGTGTGGATTTTGTATTTTGGTAAAATGTGTGGAAATGTATTTCTTATTAGCCCGGTTTCTTATTCAGAAATACTTTTTTTTTTTTTTTTTTTTCGTTGCCAACAGCGGCATTTTCCTGTCGGATATTAGTAAGGATTGTGATCGGGCTGCCCCGGTGATATTAGGGTCTGTTGGCATATTCGCGTTGTCTTGGGCCACTTTCGTGTCAGACTGAGTTTCTATAAAGAGTGGCTTCAAAAGCGCATTCATTTTAAGGCTGCCCGACACGAAAGCGGAATTGGTTCACAAACAGCCAGCAGACACGGCCCAGGGAACACGCTGTTAAAACCAGTTTGTACTGGTAATAAAACCTCTAAAATGCTGCCAGTGGATTTTCTAGTGGTTCTAGTCCCTGTTGTTTAAATATCATTCTTATATTATCCGCGCATTACAATTTGAAGAAGCCTCGCCAGCGCATTTGATCCAATCCGTTCTCATGTCGGTACAGCAGCAATCCCTTCATATTAACAGATCCTCAGCGGTTGGTTTGATCCGCTTCTGTGCCGTTTGAAAAGCCTCGTCAAAGCGCCGCTGTAGAGAGATGGCAGCTGCGGGTTTTGAACCCGGTGCCGGTGAGTTAAAAACATGACTGTCTTATTAAAGTCGAGGGCGATGTAATAATTACGAGACTGCATCGAAACAAGAGTTTTATCAGGTTAAAGGAAAGAAAGAAGAACAAGTTTACTTTCGGTTTCCGGTGGAAACGTGCTCGCACAGACTCAGTTGTTACAGTTCATAGTTTTTTACAGTCTTATTTGATAAAATACACGCTTTTTCTTTCTAATACAGCTCGACGTTGCCTACTTTATCGAGTCGGATAATCTGCAGTATAAAAGCTTCTCCGCGGCTGATTTTCATTCCCCACGAGTGTGATACATTACCACACATGTCTGTAATTATACAAAGTGAAAGTAAAACATGTCCCGAGCGCGTTGCAGCGTCAGCAGCAGCCATGGCTTTCATTTCTAAGAGGAGCAAACTGTTCTTTCTCTTTAACAGGGCTTGGAATCATGGCTGCAGAACAAGAGGCTGAAGAAACTGTTTCTCAAGAGCTGCACAGCGCCTCTGAGCTGAGGATCGTGCTGCTTGGGAGAAGATGGGCTGGGAAGAGTGAATCAGGAAACACCATCCTGGGCAGAGAGGAGTTCAGCTCAGGACTGAGGTTCTTTACAACAGTAACGAGGGAGTGTGAGAAGAGAACAGGAGAAGTGTCTGGGAGACGGGTCACTGTGGTCGACACTCCAGACTTGTTTCACACAGACCGGGTTGAGATTGAGAGATGTGTTTCTCTGTCTGCCCGGGACCCCACGCTTTCCTCCTGCTGATAATGGGTGCATTCAAAAGAAATGATTGACACTTTCGCCCATTGAGTCTATAGTAGAAACGGTATTGCGAATCCTTTGATAAAGTGCAGGAGCTGTTTGGTGAGAGAGCTGTGAGGAACACGATGATCCTTTTCACATGCAGGGATTATCTGAGAGTCAGGACGATTGAGCAGCACATTGAGGAACTTGGTGAGTTCCAGCAGCTTGTTGAGAAATGTGGGAACAGGTATCATGTTCTCAACACTGAGGACAGGAGCGATCGCACTCAGGTCACACAGCTCCTGGACAAGATAGACAACATGGTGAAGGGAAGTGGAGGCTGTTATCTCCCAATATCATCTGAGATTTACCAGGAGGTAGAAGAAAGGATTAGACTAAAGGAACAGGAGCTGAATGAGAAACACAAAGAGGAACTGAGCAGGAGAGAAGAGGAGATGAAACAGAAATATGAGGAGGAACAGAGGAGGAGAGAAGAGGAGATGAAACAGAAATATGAGGAGGAACAGAGGAGGAGAGAAGAGGAGCTGAAACAGAAATATGAGGAGGAACAGAGGAGGAGAGAAGATGAGCTGATGGAGAAGTTGAGGAAGCAAATGAAGGAAGAGGAGCTGGAGAAAGAGGCAGAGGATTCCAAGCTGCCTGTCAGGAGAAGGAACAGCATTGAAGGATTTCGTCCCAACAGTAAGTATTCCTTTTATTCCCCCGACTGTCAGTTCAGTAAAATCATCTTTCTGAGGCAAATACGAAGTTCAGTCTTTCTGTGGGACCTTTTGGGGAAAAATCATTGCTAGCTTACCTGCTGTATTGAACTGCAGTCAGTCTGTGTTATTAGTCGTGACATTGAAGCTTGCTTGCGGCTCTAGAACAAAGAAACATTGATTGATGCTTTAAATAATAGCAAATTAACTTAAAAAAAATACCAATAGATTGTGTATCCTGTCACTCTCTATAAAGTGTGTTTTTCAATATTGCAGAATACTACAGTAATATTTCACGTATAAATCTGACTTGCAGGTTAATCATAGAATATCTGTGGTGCTTTAGATGTGACATTTCACTTTTCTGAAACAATACACTTGTTGTTTTTTAGTGTCTGGAGGTGAAGGAGAGGCTCCCCTTGCAGATACCCAAGCGCCTCCCAGCCCCTGAGCTGAGGATGGTGCTGCTTGGGAAGACTGGGGCTGGGAAGAGTGCAGCAGGAAACACCATCCTGGGCAGAGAGGAGTTCAGATCTGAAGCCAGCTCCTCTGCAGTAACGGGGGGAGTGTGAGAAGAGAAAAGGACAAGTGGCTGGGAGGCGTGTTGCTGTGATCGACACTCCAGAGCTCTCTCAGGACAAACTCCAGATTAGGAGCTGTGTTTCTCTGTCTGCCCCTGGGACCCCACGCTTTCCTCCTGGTGATACCGGTGGGCGATTCACAGAGGAAGAGAGGAGAGCAGTGGAGACAGTCAGGAGATATTCAGTGAGGAGGCTGTGAGGATGTACATGATGCTCCTTTTCACACACAGTGACAAACTGAAAAGGCAAGACCATTGAGGATTATATTCAGACAGGCAGCAAGGAGCTCCAGCAGCTTGTTGAGAAATGTGGGAACAGGTATCATTTTCTCAACACTGAGGACAGGAGGCGATCGCACTCAGGTCACACAGCTCCTGGACAAGATAGACAACATGGTGAAGGGGAAACAACGGCACTACTACACCAGTGAGATGTACCAGCAAGCAGAAGAAAGTGCCGGAGAAGTGAGGATAGGGAAGAAGAGAGATGAGCAGATTGACAGGGTGGGGTATGAAAAGAGCAAACTGCTAAAGGAGAGGCCAGGAGAGCTGGAGCTACAGCTGGAGCTGAGGAGAGAGAGAGAGAGAAACAGAGTGCTGGAGAGGGAGCTGAAGAGATCACAAGAGGGGGAGCAGGAGCTGAAGAAAGAGAGGGAGAAAAGAAGTGATGAAGAGAGAGAAAAGGGAGAGCAGAAGGGAACGTTTAACTTGCAGAAGTACAATGAAAAGCCAACTTGGAGTGAATATCTAAGGCCATCAGTAGTAGTAATAACTGGAGGATCAGTAGTAGGGGCAGCAATGGGGGCGGTAGCTGGAGCCGTATCGGGGCCAATAGGAGCTGCAGCAGGACTGGTTATAGGAGCTATACTAGGAGCAGCAGTGGGAGTAACATTAGGAACAGTGACAGGAGGTGGGGTAGGAGCACAGACAGTAAAAGAGCCATACAAAACACAGTGATGATAACATGGACCACACTGATGTGGAAACTGCACCAGGCTTCCAATGCTGAACTCTTACAGCCTTCCCTGTCTGTGTCTGTGATGAATAAGTACAGAGTAATGCTCACAATTCACCTGACTGTAAATGTGTAATCATGTAAATGACGTGTTTTTGATTATTAAAATATACTGACATGCCCATCCCTAGTCTAAAAGTGATTTTAAATGTCAACTTTACTTACCAAAGGGTATAAAACATGGGTCATATTTTTAGTTTTTTGAACATTACTTAGAAGAATAACTTTAAATATCTAAAAATAACGGGGCTCCCAAGTGGCGCATCCAGTAAAGGTGCTCCACGTGGAGTGCAGGATGCGCTCTATAGTCTGGATGTCACCGGTTCGAGTCCAGGCTATTCCACAACCAACTGTGGACGGGAGCTTCCAGGGGGCGGCGCTCAATTGCAGTGTGAAAAAAAGTGGTTGGCTGACGGCACACACTTCGGAGGACAGTGTGTGTTCATCTTCGCCCTTCCGAGTCAGCGCAGGGGTGGTAGCGGTGAGCTGAGCTTAAAAATAATTGGCCATTTCAAATTGGGAGAAAATAATAAAAAATAATTGGCAATGACTAAATTAAAAATAAATAAATAATAATGATCTAATAATAATAATAAAAACATTTTTAAAATGTACTCAATAGTAATACGCTTTTCTGCCAAAATGTGTTGCAGGTTTTTGCTATAATTATGTTTAAAGGGTTTGATGATATTTCCTGTCTAAATGTGTTTGGTTTAAGTTCTGATGTTTTGCTTGTATCTTGTGATTAAACAAAATCATTTTGAAATTTCAAGCAGGTTGTTTTATTTGCCTGTTCAAAAAGCACCATCAAGCACTTAATGTAATTATTAAATTGAACTAAATCTCATGTGTTTTAAATACAATATATATGTATAACATTAGGAGCCTTTGGTCCCGCTTTGATAAGAAATATATTTTTACTTGAAATTCGGGATTCTGTGGTGAACCAATTACTCGAGACACCTTTCATTACTTCAGACAAGTTTAAAACAGACTTAAATTTGCTTCATCTTCCTCCTGGGTGATAGTTTACATATTGAAGCACAATCTCAGAACAAGTGACGCTTGAGCAGTGTTGAGAGGCTGTGTGTCGTGTGAATGCTTTTTAAACCCTGGGAGGATTGTAATGTTGAGCAGTGTTGAGAGGCTGTGTGTCGTGTGAATGCTTTTTAAACCCTGGGAGGATTGTAATGTTGAGCAGTGTTGAGAGGCTGTGTGTCGTGTGAATCCTTTTTAAACCCTGGGAGGATTGTAATGTTGAGCAGTGTTGAGAGGCTGTGTGTCGTGTGAATGCTTTTAAACCCTGGGAGGATTGTAATGTTGAGCAGTGTTGAGAGGCTGTGTGTCGTGAATGCTTTTTAAACCCTGGGAGGATTGTAATGTTGAGCAGTGTTGAGAGGCTGTGTGTCGTGTGAATGCTTTTTAAACCCTGGGAGGATTGTAATGTTGAGCAGTGTTGAGAGGCTGTGTGTCGTGTGAATGCTTTTTAATCAGTGTTTCTGATCATCTGCTTTCTTATCAACAAGATGTAAAGGCAACATCCCCACTAGACTAGCAGCTGCCCAATGTCTTTGATTTTGTACTTGGTGTGAATGGAAAACAGAAAGCCTTGATTGGAACAACGTGAGGCAGCAATTGTTCTGACAATCGCGGGGGGGCAGCGGCGGAGGTGATGAAGGACCCTCCACACTTTATAGCATCGTTTTCCTGAAGAAACACCCCCGTCCCTTCCAGGACAGTGAGGACAGGGTCATGTATAAAAGGGAATAGAAGCTGTGTTTCTGTGAATAAGGGCAACAAGACCCCGGGTCTGGAACAGTAACAAGAGCCCGCAATTTAATTGTGCTTCATATCACCGGGGAAAGAAATGTTCTGCAGAAAATGTAAAAAGATGTGGTAGAAAAAAAGGAAAATGTTGCAAGTGTGTTTTTAAATGAGTTTTGTCTACTATTTATACATATACAACCGCATTAGGCTGTAGTGCGCGCATTGCAGCGGTCCCACTCTGGGTATTTGCGGTTTCACCGCTCCACATCAAACGCCTCCCAGAAAACGCAGCCGTGTAACAGCGGGTGTGAAATGTCTGTGTGTTTATTGACACAGTTTCGTATCCCGGTGATTTTAAAGGACTCCGCTAACAGAACAGCAGGTTAGGGTCTCGCTGCTGCGGTTTTATATAAGGCTGCTGTTCATGTTAAAGCTTCAGATGCCATTGTCTTCTTACTGTCCCCTTACCTTGTTACGATGCGTGCAATCACTCGCAATGCTTCTCACTGCAATTACTCACACACAGGGTGTTTATTATTTTATTTAATTTATTGTATTTTTTTGAATCCGCGTTGCTTTGAAGAGATAAGGACAATAGGGAAATGTGATACCATTTACATGTACTTTGGATCCTGATCTGTATCTTACTCTGTTTAGATGATGAATTGAACCCTCACTGTTCTGTTCAGATATTTATTGAAAGTTTGAACAGTGTGTGTTCAAATGATTCAGAGTGAATGTGAAGGTAAATCTAAATATAAAGGTTAGTTCACTTCAATTAGAATTGAAAGAGTTTGAGGGTTTTCTACTTGCTTGTTTTCACACAGGTATCTAATAAACAAATTATATTAAACATGAGCTCATAACAGTGTCATCTCTTTATAAACAGTGTTAGTCAAGACACAATTGGGACGAATTTAAAAGGTTAATTTGGCTGGTGGCATCATGGACACACCCTAAACAGCGTCAGTAAATCAACACATTCTTCAGAGATCGCAGCCCCGGCAGGTCCTGATCCACATCACGGTGAGTTACAATTACAGTATTTTCACTTGTATAGTCATTTCTCTGCTTTAGGAACACATATGGACACAAATCAGTTGTTCTTAGCAGAATATTTGTTTAAAAGTGTGTGAAAGTTTCCCCGGTAAACTATTTTGTATCAGTTACTGTGCTGCTTGTTTTCATGAAATCAAGCTACCGATGCCTGTATTTACACACATTGATCCTGCGGCTTTGTGTGTGTGGAGTGCGTCGGGACCCCGAGTGTGAGTTTTTATTGTGTAAAACACGGCAGTGAGTTGAGAAAATAGATATTTATGCGAATGATTAATAAAACACTGTCATATTTACAGCACATTGATGATGTTATAAAAACTAGCGAATGTCACAGAAATACCAGCAAATATGCCCCTGAAAATGTAAGTCTATGCACGGCCTTATGTCCGCAGTGACTTTTCAGCTACAGCATCTAGACGCCTGCATTAGAAAGTGTTTGGATACAAACAACATTATTACATGATTTGCGTTGTTAAAAACCAACAACCCACAACTACATCTTATGATAGCCACGTTTTTTTTTTAAATCTATAAATGTAACACAGCTGCATTCTGTATGTTACACGCGGGGTGCGGGAATGAGAGTGAGGGGTTTGTTTATGGTAACTGAGGAGAACATATTAAATAGTCCCTCCGGATCGCGGGAAAAAATACAGAATTATCCGCAACTTGTAGAATTTTCAATGCATAGCAAAACTGAAAAGTTGTGAATTTGTCTTCAGTGGTACCGTTAAGTATAGGGGGGCCATGTGTAAAAAATGACTTTAATGTCTTTTTTTTCAGATTTAACTTAAATCTTGTATTTTTCCCCAGATTTATAAATGTTGTGAAAAATGTGTACATTCAGCTATAATTTATAAATCTTAAAATATTGATCAAGTTTTCAACATTTAAATGCTAATTCTTTATTTTAATATATATATATATATATATATATATATATATATATATATATATATATATATATATTCTTATTAAATATTTATTTTGAGAATCAAGATTTAGCTGTTTGCAAATAAATCTGGATTTTGGGACTTAAATATTTAACTAAATCTTAGATCTCGAAAGATTTAATATTTAAGTAAATGTTAAATCTCTTAGCCCACATGTTAACCCCATAGTAAAGTGCCACTGGAGCAGCGCATGAACTCGCAGTGCGGATTCAGTGTGACGGGATTCAGTGCAGGCATCGGCGTGAAAACATTCATTATATAAGCAAATAACTACACTTATAAAATGTCTTGGATAAATTAAATGCCGTGATTGGCTAAATAGGATCACGTGACCGTGCAGTAAGCATTTTCTTATGCAAGGCAAGAGAATCAGTCAATTTCGTTAATTTATTTTCTTTAAAGTCACATAATCTCTGTCTTTTTGGCCAAGGCGATCATTCCTATAAAGCCCCGGACTGCAGAATGTAAAAGTCGGGGTGGAGATCGGCTGCGCCGGATCTTAACAACGAAGGGACAGCGTAAGATGTCATTAATTGATGCGCAGGTTTTCGGAGCGTCCCTGGCTTATCGGTGTTTTTGTGATCTCCCGTGCTTACCACAAACATCATTCTTGCTCCTACCGTTAAAATCAGTCCTGTATAGTTTACAGAAAATATGCCCTTTTCCAACTTTGCTTAGGGGTATGTGAGAATATGTTGTTGTGTAAACTTGAAATTTGTATCAATATTTTTGTTTCTTTTACCCGGGAGAGATAATCGCACGCGAGGCAGCAAATACTGAATGCATGCCTGCCACAGGGCTCCCCTTGGTCCTAAACACTGCTCAGTACATACGGGGATTGCAGTAGCCAGAGACAGTGCATGACTTTTTGCAGAGTTAATTAACAGTAGAGTTTTGCGAAGTTCCCAAAAAAACATGAAAGTCCCGGCAAATAAGGAAGGCTTGACAGGTCTGAGAGTGTATTGCAGCGAGCAGTTTTGTTCAGGCTGACGGATGTGACGTTCTGCATGGCTGCCTCGCTGACCGTCTGGGAGGTTCTGGAGAAGTTAAAGAAGAGACGCAGGCAGCGCGCTTGGAAGGGGCAGAGCATTATTATTGTGCTAGAAAAAACAGTGATTTCAAATGTCAACTTTAATTACAAACGTGTATGAACCTCATTCATTTTTTTAACTGCACTGCAAAAAAAAATCAACCTTGAATAACTAAAAAATTAAATAATAGTTACTCAGCAATAATACATTTTTTTTTCCAGCAGATATGTAGCTTCTAAAGACTATGTGTATAGATGTAGAAACTGTATCGTTTCTTTATGTGGCCAATAATCCAATAATGTCTACTTTTCAATACCTGTTTCTCGTTGTAATCGATCACGTCAATATGCACGAGAATTAATTCAACTTCCCATTCAGAACGGAATCCAACATTCCACTACCTAATTTAGCAAATTAGTTTTACCGTGTTATTTTAGACGTGATGTACCAAACTAATAATATGTTATCAACCTTAATTTATTATATATTCAAATTAACTCAGAAATGGGGCAATGAACAAATTCTCTGCATTTACGAGGCAACTCCTTTGAGTTGCACATTTCAACAAGCAAAATACATTTCTTACACACTCTAAATCAGAAAGTTATATTTTATTCCTAGACCAGTTTATCTATTAACTTGATAGCATTTACTACAGTTACTTTCTCCAGTCATAAAGTATTGAATATTAGATAAAAGATAAAAGAAGTCAATCTGTGTCGAGGAACACTGCAGCTCTCTGGATCTGAAGTTCCAATAAAAAGAGACGACACAGCATCCTACACTTTGGCCTTGAATTATGTTTAGTGGATTTGGTGCTTCTACAAATGTAATTGAACTGAAGACCATTTTGTTACCAGTTTAGAGCCCTGAAACATGAAGTATTTTTGTTGAAGTTGCAGCAGTGGTGTCAGAATGACAATTACAAACACGCTCCTCTCACAGGGATGATTCATGATCAGCTTTCACAGACAGATGTGGGAAAAATTGTTTCAAAATGCACTCGTATATGCATATAAGTAAATTAGGGGACTGTTTCAGAACATCTGTTTAGACTAAAAGCAAACAAAAAAGCAGACAACTTTTTGTTGTCACTCTAGAGCCCTGCATTACACTGTAAGCAGAGATGGTTAATGTTATTGCTGATGAGGGTGTGTAGGGGGTAGGAGGTGCACAGCGTGTCTCAGTTCAAATCCATCCTCTGCACCTCCCTCCTCTCTTTGTTTCTACATACCTGCGAGCCCTTTTAAAATCCGTGTGCCCCCTTCTCTTCAGTACCATCGACACTGCTTCCCTTATCCTTGTCCAGATGGACTTTTCCATTTCAGATGTGACTACTATTATTGAGCGTGATTAGGTTAAATATTGATATTTTTTCAGAATATTTGTAATTTGTGTAAAGAAATCTAGTCCTGAACTTCTCTGGAGAAATTATTATTATTATTATTTATTTCTTAGCAGACGCGCTTATCCAGGGCGACTTACAATTGTTACAAGATATCAAATTATTTTTACATACAATTCCCCATTTATACAGTTGGGTTTTTACTGGAGCAATCTAGGTAAAGTACCTTGCTCAAGGGTACAGCAGCAGTGTCCCCCACCTGGGATTGAACCCACGACCCTCCGGTCAAGAGTCCAGAGCCCTAACCACTACTCCACACTGCATGCATTTCCTTGAATCCCTACTGCGTTCAGCTTGAGAATTAATCTTTTATGCAGGACTTTGTCAAAAGCTTTCTGGAAATCTAAATAAACCATGTCGTATGCTTTGAAATTATCCATTGTCAATGTTGTATCCTCAAAAAAATCAAGCAGGTTAGTTAGACACGATCTCCCTTTCCTAAAACCATGCTGACTGTCTCCCAGGATATTGTTCCCATATAGGTAATTTTCCATTTTGGATCTTATTATAGTTTCCATAAGTTTACATATAATAGAAGTCAGACTTATTGGTCTGTAGTTACCTGGTTCGGTTTTGTCTCCCTTTTTGTGGATCGGTATTACGTTTACAATTTTCCTGCTTGGGACATTCTTACACCTGCACATGAAAGAACAAACAAGAATCAAACTGCTAATGCTACAAACCTGCTGACAAACAATTCAGACACTTCACTGACTCTCCTGATTAATGTGCACTATTTGTTTGAAGAGCTTGCTTGTTGTGTCTCTGTACAGCAGCTCCACACATACAGGAACATGCCAGTGCTGTGTGTGACAGGGAGTGTTCTTTCAGCACAGCACGACAAGAAGAGGAGAAAACTAATCCAGGGCTTCACATGGAAAGCTTTCATTTCTAAGAGGAGCAAACTGTTCTTTCTCTTTAACAGGGCGGGGAATCATGGCTGCAGAACAAGAGTCTGAAGAAACTGTTTCTCAAGAGCTGCACAGCGCCTCTGAACTGAGGATCGTGCTGCTTGGGAGACTTGATGCTGGAAAGAGTTCATCAGGAAACACCATCCTGGGCAGAGAGGAGTTTAGATTGGGATTCATCTTTCCTACAAGAATGGAGGGGTATGAAAAGGGAACAGGGGAAGTGTCTGGGAGACAGGTCACTGTGGTCGACACTCCAGACTTGTTACACACAGACCGGGTCGAGATTGAGAGATGTGTTTATCTGTCTGCCCCAGGACCCCACGCTTTCCTCCTGGTGATACCAGTGAAACCAAAAGGAAGTGGACACGCTCAATTTTGGAAAGCTGTATCAAAAGGCCATTGCAAATCCTTGGATAAAGTGCAGCAGCTGTTTGGTGAGAGAGCTGTGAGGAACACGATGATCCTTTTCACCCACGGGGATGATCTGGAAGGCAGGACGATTGAGCAGCACATTGAGGAAGCTGGTGAGGAGCTCCAGCAGCTTGTTAAGAAATGTGGGAACAGGTATCATGTTCTCAACAATGAGGACAGGAGCGATCACACTCAGGTCACACAGCTCCTGGACAAGATAGACAACATGGTGAAGGGAAGTGGAGATGTCTATTTCACCAATGAGATGTACCAGCAAGCAGAGAGATGGATTAGACTAAAGGAACAGGAGCTGAATGAGAAACACAAAGAGGAACTGAGGAGGAGAGAAGAGGAGATGAAACAGAAATATGAGGAGGAACAGAGGAGGAAAGAAGAGGAGATGAAACAGAAATATGTGGAGGAACAGAGGAGGAGAGAAGAGGAGATGAAACAAAAATATGAGGGGGAACAGAGGAGGAGAGAAGAGGAGATGAAACAGAAATATGAGGAGGAACAAAGAAGGAGAGAAGAGGAGCTGATGGAGAAGTTGAGGAAGCAAATGAAGGAAGAGGAGCTGGAGAAAGAGCCAGAGGAGTCCAAGCTGCCTGTCAGGAGAAGACACGGGAAGGAGATGAGACCTCCCAGCAGTAAGTTTGTTTAAATTGTTCTACAGATACAATTTTTTGAAAACTTTCACAGGCTCTCACAATGCCACCATGGAGTCTTACAGTTTAATAACATTTTGAAAAACTGAACTGGGTTATTAAATTACATGTATACATGTTGTGTGAGGTGGAAATGGAGCTGTCTTCCACTAGCTAATAATGCCTGTTATATATATACAGTGTATGCTGTGTGAGGTGGAAATGGACCTGTCTTGTTCTTTTGCAGTGTCTGAAGGCAAAGTGGAGAACGAATCAGAGGAATCCAAGCTGCCTGTCAGGAGAAGAAAAAGCAAAGAGCTCAACCCCCCCAACAGTGAGTGAGATTGAAATTGTTCTTCTAGGATAGAAATGAGTTTGTTCCATCAACTTGAAATAATACAGAACTGAAACCTAATTGTAAGGTTTCAGCTGATGCCTATTCTGGTGTGTGGCAGTGTGCCAGCCCCCGTGTCTGTTATATGTTTTGTGTGCTGTGTTAATGTTGGTGTGTAGGCATTGGTACACGGGATATAAACAGGTCTGTGTTTCACGTGTGTTTAAAAATGTAGATTTGTATTTAGGCACGAGGATGGCACAAATCACTTCACGTGCTGGTTAAATGTAATGTGTGGTCACGGGAGTACACATAATTAATTCACGTGCAGGTGTACCGAGACTCCAATTGAATGATTGATTAGCAATTGAGTATCGGTACAGATGTATAAAAAGCGCACCTTTTCACGCACTGGGGGGTTAGGTGTACAGCGAGGAGGTACTGGAGAGAGAGGTTGAATTTAAGCAATTGCTATCGTGCTGTGTCTTGTTTTGTTTATCTGTTTATTTTGGCATCAGTGCCGTGTCCTGTTTTTGTGTTTGCTTCAACCTTTTTATTTACTGTCTGTCATTAAACTGCGCAGCAGCGCAATCACCATACCACTCCGTCCAGTCTGTGTTATTTCCCTGTGTCTCACGACAGCACTCTAGGCTGCTTGTCACATGGTGATAAGAAGCTTGTTTCTCACTTTGATTATGATCTATATTGTTTTGTCTTTTTCAGTGCCTGAAAGTGAAGGAGAGGCTCCCCTTGCAGATACCCAAGTGCTGCTTGGGATAAGCTGGGCTGGGAAGAGTGCAGCAGGAAACACCATCCTGGGCAGAGAGGAGTTCAGATCTGAAGCCAGATCCTCTGCAGTAACGAGGGAGTGTGAGAAGAGAAAAGGACAAGTGGCTGGGAGACGTGTTGAGGAGGAAGAGGAAACCAAAAATGATTTTTAAAGTTGAAATCGAAGACCAGAAGAATAAGGAGTCATGTTTACTGCAAGCCTGTGTTTTCTACCTAAGAGCTTCTGCCGCTAACATGGAAAGCTTCAAGGAGATCTCAGGAATGGTTCTTACATGCCTGCTGTTATCCTTCCAGGAAGGGAGACACACGTTCAAACAGAACAACATCTAATTGATAGAACAGACAGGACAGCTGATTCTTATCACAGCAGATGTTGGTTTGTGACATCCGGCTGTGGTAGAGCAAGACCATCGAGTAAAAAAGAAACGTCTCAACTGTCGACATGTGTCTCACTTCATCCGACAGCAAAGGAAAAACAGATTCCTGACTTCGGCTAGAGATAGAATAGGTAGAGGGCGACCCCTTGTGGAAGAAGCACGAAGGACATGATACCAGCAGTGCTAATGAGAAGAGACAAAATAAAACTAAACAAACAGAACATTCTTAAAACACCTCAATTTAGAAATTGGTGTAAGTGTTGATATTTTGTGATTAAGTATATTATGTAACTTCTGATTAAACAAAATGATTTTGAAATTAAGAAGTCTTTTTCTTTGTTGAAAAAGAACCATCAAGCATTTAATGTAAGCCAAGGCAGACATGCAATTATTAAATTGAAATAAATCTCATGTGTTTCAAAATATATATATATAACATTAAGAGCCTTTGGTCCCGCTTTGATAAGAAATATATTTTTACTTGAATCTGTGGTGAGCCAATTATTCGAGACATCTTTCATTACTTCAGACAAGTTTAAAACAGACTTAAATATGCTTCATCTTCCTACTGGGTGATTGTGCTGCAATATGTAAACTATCTCAGCACAAGTGAAGCAGTGTTGAGAGGCTGTGTGTCGTGTGAATGCTTTTTAAACCCTGGGAGGATTGTAATGTTGAGCAGTGTTGAGAGGCTGTGTGTCGTGTGAATGCTTTTTAAACCCTGGGAGGATTGTAATGTTGAGCAGTGTTGAGAGGCTGTGTGTCGTGTGAATGCTTTTTTAAACCCTGGGAGGATTGTAATGTTGAGCAGTGTTGAGAGGCTGTGTGTCGTGTGAATGCTTTTTAAACCCTGGGAGGATTGTAATGTTGAGCAGTGTTGAGAGGCTGTGTGTCGTGTGAATGCTTTTTAAACCCTGGGAGGATTGTAATGTTGAGCAGTGTTGAGAGGCTGTGTGTCGTGTGAATGCTTTTTAAACCCTGGGAGGATTGTAATGTTGAGCAGTGTTGAGAGGCTGTGTGTCGTGTGAATGCTTTTTAATCCATGTTTCTGATCATCTGCTTTCTTATCAACAAGATGTAAAGGGAACATCCCCACTAGACTGGAGCTGCCCAATGTCTTTGATTTTGTACTTGGTGTGAATGGAAAACAGAAAGTCTTGATTGGAACAACATGAGGCAGCAATTTTTTGAAAATGCGTGGGGGATTGTAATGGAGGTGATGAAGGACCCTCCACACTTTATAGCATCGTTTTCAACCCTGGGAACACCACCATCCCTTCAGGACAGTGAGACAGGGTCATGTATAAAAGGGAATAGAATGTGTTTCTGTGAATAAGGGAACAAGACCCCGGTCTGGAACAGAAACCTAAAGGGAACATCCCCACAAACACAAGAGCCCGCCAGTTCAATCTAGTATTATGCATTTAAATCGAATCCTGATGTAACTTCACTGACACTTATCTGCTCTGTTATTGAATCATATCTTGTCATATATTTGTATAGAACCCAAGGTCATTGTATTTTCCACACTTTTAATTGTATTAATATTTCCACTGTGATTCTTGAAATGTATTTTATTTTTATTTATTTATTTCTTAGCAGACGTGGTTCTCCAGGGCAACAAGACTTACAATTGTTACAAGATTTCACATTATACAGATATCAAGATTATTTTTTAGCATATAATTACCCATTTATACAGTTGGGTTTTTACTGATGTAATCTAGGTAAAATTACCTTGCTCAAGGGTTACAATCATAGTTGTCCCCATATTTGTATTGAACCCACAACCCTCCAGTCAAGAGTCCAGAGCCCTAACCACTACTCCACACTGCTTCTTGAAATGTATTTTTTTTGATTACGACTGTAAGTCACCCTGGGTGCTAAGAAAATAAATAATTATTATTATTCAAGACTCGCATCATTGTTCTTCTCACCCCCAAAAAAAAAAAAATTCTGCAGAAAATGTAAAAAGATATGGGGGAAAAAAAGGCTGGACAAACCAGGAACTTTTCAGTTTGCAGAACACTGTACTGGGTTGGTAAAGGAAAGCAGGTTTATCTGAAGCTAGTGTTGGAATGTATTGTCGAGGTCAAGTAGTGTCAAGAAATTTCTGAAAACTCCCAGGAATCAGAAAAATAAAACAGAAAATTGATATTCCCCCCAAGATCGGTGCTGCTGATCAGGTGAAACCAGCACAACAGACACTCCAAAAGGCTGGTTTCACAGATCCTGATGAGCTCTGATTCGAGGACTACCTTATCTAAGGTAATATCAGCATTCAAGTTAGAGACAGAGTGAAAAAAAACAGGCTAGACACAGAGTCTTTTTTTTTAGAGTTTATTTAAAAACAGTGCTCTCTTACACCCCCGGAGGCTTGTGGTGGTGGTGCGGCAGGAGGAGGGGGTCAGAATTTGAGGAGAATCAATAGAACCCCTCTTCCCCTTCTCTCTCTCTCTCACACACACACACACACACACAGAGAGACTGCCGGAGATTTATAAAAAGCCAGGTACAGAATGATCAATAAGTTATACACGGGTAGAAATTCAGAAAAATAAAATAAAAAAAAAACAAATCAATCCTCCCAAAAAAACCAAAAAAAAAACAAAAAATAAAATGTCTAAAACCCTACGAGACTCTACCGTCACGACGTACAGCTACGTTTTATTTATTTTATTTTTCCGGGAGAGAGAGAGGAAACCCCATCGAATACTGCATGGTTATGCGATTTCTATACCGTATCAGCTACAACGCAGCAAGGAAACATTCACACAAAAAAAACACACATATATATAATTGGAATAATAAATTAGGAAACCCCACCACACGAAACCCCACCACACTGCTAATCCTGGTGTTTATTGCAAAACAAGACAGACAGTCTGCTAGAACAGGACTCTGCCCCCTAGTGTACACAACAGTTATTGCAAGTAGAATAAACAAGACACTCCTTTCTCTAGTCTTAAGAGAGTCAGGTCTTAACTCTGCTAAACTCCACACCTCCCCCTAGTGTATACAATCAGAGCAGGCCACGGTACAGAACGCTGCCACCTAGCGGTTACATCAAGAGCAGCACCTTTAGAGAACATAAGAAAATTAGAACACAAAATTAAAAAAACAAAACGAAGCAAAAAAATGTGTCTATGTACATGTAGTCAGTCTGCTGTATGGCTGTAGTTTGTACAGTTGTACCAGACACTGTCTCAAAAGCATCGACTGACTCAGATCAAATCAAGTTGACGTGTATCCATGTACATAACGTAGTGTCATTTAAATACACACAATGTGACGCAGACACAGTGGGAGGGGCTTGCCTTTTTTTTTTTTTTTTTAAAGGCAATTAAAATAAAACGGTTCTAAACTCCGCCCCCTAGTGTGTAAAAACAGGCAGTGGCACCAAGAGGCAACGCATTCTAGTGTCCAGCTTTAACATGCTGTCATTGTTACAGACCGCAGATCCACAGACACGCTGCAGAAGGATTTACCAGCCAGCGCTCTGCACCTATAAAAAGGGAAGCGATGCGTTCTAGTGGACTGCATGATATTGCATTGTAACTTTAGTGTCTAAATACAGAGGGAAAAACAACGCCACTTTTTCAGGAACATGCGGCTTGAAACCTGGTTCCAGGAGACCTAGTTTGAGATTGCTGTATCGAACCCCGAATTCTCATCCGGGGTGCCGTGCCGTGACTTGAAACCCCGTCTCCTGAAACCACGTTCCCTCAGCTTTATAACACATCAGCCCAGGCAGTGATTGTAATGCAGCCTCCCTTAGTGCTTAGTGTTAGAACTCAACTGCTTCAGAATTGCAGGAGTTTAAAGAAGACAGAGCTAATGTGTGCTAGTCTCCTCCTGGTGGAGGTTAGGGGCATTACAGGGCGTTGAGACACCAAGAGCAGCTTTTAGAATAGATTCTACAGCAGGGAGGTGTCTAAATCAAATCAATCAGAGTCCTGGAGGGATATTCTACTCCGGGTTTAACAGGGAAGATCATGAACGACTTCAGGGTCTGGATGGACGGAGGTTTATTTCATTGGTTTGATTAAACGATTCAGAACAGGATAGACAGCACTTAGTCCATCTCCGCTCTACAGTAGCGGTGCAGAATGGCAAACTGAAAAGGGGGACTTTTTAAAATTATTATTATTATTATTATTATAACACCAGGATTCTGTCTGTGTTTCTCTGTCAGTCAAGATTGACATTTTTTTCGTTTGGTTTTATTTACACAATGTTTATTTAATTTTGGTTTGCGAATGTTTCCTCGCTGTAACATTTCTAAAACTAAAATATTTATATACATTGAAAAAAAAAAAAGTCATAAAAAGAAGAAATTTGAAACAAAATATCACGATGCCTTCAAGTAGCATTGAAGAAACGTTGAACGTAAAAAACAAACGCGAAACGGAAACAAAAGTCTATGCATTGCTTTAAAAAAAAAGACATTATTCTCCATTTTATTTCTACAGGAAGTTCAAAGGGCGATTAAAGAATCTACTTCCTGTCCTACTTCCTTTTCATTCCCCACCACGTCCCGCGGCCTCCCATTGGCCAAGCTGGCTTCTATTGACATGTCAAAGCCTTGTCACGGGGACACCTGCTGGCTGGGGGTATGAACTGCACCCGACTTCTCAATTTCACTCTCACCCCATATAGAGTATATTACAATAAATACACACTTTGACTAGACTGTGAACAGGGAAAAAACCACATGATTTTTCACAAAGGAGAACAAATAAGCAAGTCTTTTGCATTTAAAAAATAGTTTTTTTTTCAAAACCTGATTTCAAACAACATAATGAATCTCACAGTATAATTGGAGAGCCTGCTGCATACTGTACAAGGGAAACTAAAATCATTGAAATGTTCATTATTGTGCGAGGTTGAAAAAGAGGGTGGGAGGCGGTCGGGCCAATGCAAGTCCAAAAATCAATGTATTAATATTTAAAACGAAAAAAAAATGCACTGATGGTAATGAGGAACATCACTTAAAACGATTGAAAAAACTGCCAGCAGACCAGCTCTAGTTTGGGCTCTAGTGCCTTCATCACGTGATTGAAACTAAACTGAGTCCAGCAGACCAGCTCTAGTTTGGGGCTCTAGTGCCTTCATCAGGGATTGAAACTAAACTGAGTCCAGCAGACCAGCTCTAGTTTGGGGCTCTAGTGCCTTCATCAGCGTGATTGAAACTAAACTGAGTCCAGCAGACCAGCTCTAGTTTGGGGCTCTAGTGCCTTCATCAGCGTGATTGAAACTAAACTGAGTCCAGCAGACCAGCTCTAGTTTGGGGCTCTAGTGCCTTCATCAGCGTGATTGAAACTAAACTGACAACAAAAAAAAAATATCCAAAATTCAGTTTAACAGCAATAAGCAAGTGAAAGTTTTATGGACATGATTTAAAACTAAAACTATTTGAAATTCATAATTTTTGGATGGGGCGGGGTAGAAACAAAAATCACATTTGCAGCAAACTTATGCCAGGGTGAAGGTTACAAAAAAATTATAATAATAATAATAATAATGATAAAGTCTTGCACATCAAAACAAAATATTTAGTGTTATAAGTATACGAATTCCACCGGTTCTTGCCTACAGCTCATATAATGGTACAATCCAATCCCCCCTCCCCCCTACAGCCTTGAGGAATGGCTCAGTCCAGCCCCAGCATTCTATGACAGCTTCTCTAAACCCCGCCTCCAGGCCTATAGCTCCTCCCCCTCAAATTTATAACACACAAGAAAATGCTTTGCAATATACCACAGTAACAAAAAACAAAAAAACTCTTTGGAACTCAGAAATATATATACTGTAATAATCATAGTAATCATAAACAATAATAATAATAATGGGAATATGTATAAGGGTAATGAAGAAGGAAACACATGTTGTTTTTTGTCTTTTTTCATTTAAGGAGAAAGTAATTGAGGTATAAAAGACTGTTTGTTTTTCTTTCCCTCCTCTCTCTAGTTTGATGATCGCTCTCTCTCTTTTTTTTTTTTTTTTTACAGGGATGGAAACAAAGAGCAGTTTGACAGCCAGTCCAGATTTTACATCCATTCTGTGAGCTTCATATAAACTGCTATGCGATGGGAGTCTTATTACTAATAATATTATTATTGAGCTCTCAGAATGCATGTAAAACCTGGACTGGCTCTCAAACTGCTATGCAATGGGAGTCTTATTACTAATAATATTATTATTGAGCTCTCAGAATGCATGTAAAACCTGGACTGGCTCTCAAACTGCTATGCAATGGGAGTCTTATTAGGGTTAATAATTAAGCTCTCAGTCTGAACAAATGTAAAACCTGGACTAGCTCTCAAACTGCTATGCGATGGGAGTCTTATTACTAATAATATTATTAATGAGCTCTCAGAATGCATGTAAAACCTGGACTGGCTCTCAAACTGCTATGCAATGGGAGTCTTATTACTAATAATATTATTATTGAGCTCTCAGAATGCATGTAAAACCTGGACTGGCTCTCAAACTGCTATGCAATGGGTCTTATTAGGGTTAATAATTAAGCTCTCAGTCTGAACAAATGTAAAACCTGGACTGGCTCTCAAACTCCTTGTGTTTCGTCTTATTACTAATAATATTATTATTGAGCTCTCACAATGCGTGTAAAACCTGGACTGGCTCTCAAACTGCTGTGCCATGGGAGTCTTTTTATCGGTTGATTTCCTTGTGTTTTCGTTTCTGGAGAGCGATGGGAGTCTTTTTATCGGTTGATTTCCTTGTGTTTTCGTTGCTGGAGAGCGATGGGAGTCTTGTTATCGGTTGATGTCCTTGTGTTTTCGTTTCTGGAGAGCGATGGGAGTCTTGTTATCGGTTGAAGTCCTTGTGTTTTCGTTTCTGGAGAGCGATGGGAGTCTTGTTATCGGTTGAAGTCCTTGTGTTTTCGTTTCTGGAGAGCGATGGGAGTCTTGTTATCGGTTGATGTCCTTGTGTTTTCGTTTCTGGAGAGCGATGGGAGTCTTGTTATCGGTTGAAGTCCTTGTGTTTTCGTTGCTGGAGAGCGATGGGAGTCTTGTTATCGGTTGAAGTCCTTGTGTTTTCGTTTCTGGAGAGCGATGGGAGTCTTGTTATCGGTTGATGTCCTTGTGTTTTCGTTTCTGGAGAGCGATGGGAGTCTTGTTATCGGTTGATTTCCTTGTGTTTTCGTTGATGGAGAGCGATGGGAGTCTTGTTTCCATCCCTGTGTTGAGCTGGTTGGTTGGTTTGTTGATTTCGTGGAGTTCCTCCATTTCTGCTCAGGTTAATGTTGCAGACAGGGGGCGCTGTGCTCCTCCACCGCGGGTTCAAATCAGTACGGGGCGAACCGGCTGTACCCACCCCGGTACAAACTCGCCTGCGGAGAGAGAATGCAAACTTCGTAAGAGATTTTACAAAACTACAAATTTGTTTTAAAAAAATAAAATAAAATTGAAGTGTTTTTCAGTTGCAGTACCAATTAAAATCCACCAGGTGTCAGCAGAGAGCTGTGACAGACTCCCTGTCTGTTTGTCTAACCCCCCACACCCAGAGACTGAAGGTCACAGTAACTCGTCCTCTGTGCTGCGAGGATCGAATCCCTCCCCCTCCTATCAGGACACAGCCAGGTCAACAACAAGGGCACAGGAAGAGATACAACTCACTCACATACATACATACATACATACATACATACATACATATATATAAAGAAAAAAAACAGTCATATAAACAGACACAGAGACACACAAAGATACAGACACATACACAGAGACAGAAACACACACAGATATATTATATATATATATATATATATATATATATATATATATATATATATATATATATATATATATATATATATAGATAGATAGATAGATAGATATATTATATATAATATAAATAAGACACAGAGAAACAGACAGAGATATATAGACACACACACACACACACTCACAAACATACAAACACACACACATACAGAGAAACAGACACATATAAACACACTCAGACACACATTTGGAGGTTGACTGCTGTTGTGTTTTCTATGTAAAGTGCTCAGTTGGAGGAGGCCTCTGAGGCTGTGTGGTCCAGTGGTTAAAGAAAAGGGCTTGTAACCAGGAGGTCCCCGGTTCAAATCCCACCTCAGCCACTGACTCATTGTGGGACCCTGAGCAAGTCACTTCGCCTCCTTGTGCTCCGTCTTTCGGGTGAGACGTAGTTGTAAGTGACTCTGCAGCTGATGCATAGTTCACACACCCGAGTCTCTGTAAGTCGCCTTGGATAAAGGCGTCTGCTAAATAAACAAATAATAATAATAATAATAATAATAATAATAATAATAATAATAATAATCTCTCTCACCATGGCTCCCACTCCGTACGCTGCAGCGGCTGCCGGTGCGAGGGCATGGTAGGGGTCTGTGGTGAACACCCGGCCGTAACTGAGACAGAGAGAGAGAGAGGAGACTCGTTAATACATTTATAATAGTGTAGGAGAGAGAGAGAGAGAGAGGAGAGAGAGAGACTCGTTAATACATTTATAACAGTGTAGGAGAGACAGAGACAGGGAGAGAGAGAGAGACTCGTTAATACATTTATAACAGTGTAGGGGAGAGAGGAGAGAGACATTCAGAGAGAGATAGAGAGAGATAGAGGAGAGAGGAGAGAGAAAGATAGAGGAGAGAGAAAGGAGAGAAAGATAGAGGAGAGAGAAAGGAGAAAGAGACTCGTTAATACATTTATAACAGTGTAGGAGAGACAGAGAGAGGGGAGAGAGAGATAGAATAGAGAGAAAGAGAAAGGAGAGATAGGAGAAAGAGAAAGGAGAAAGAGAGGCGAGAGAGAGAGAGAGAGAGAGAAAGATTGAGAAACAGACAGAAAATAATAAACACACACCCACCTACCCAATTTCACAAAGCAAAACGTGTGTGAGAGAGACAGACAATACCTAAACTAACACAGAGAGAGAGAGAGAGAGAGAGAGAGACACACACACACAGAGACAGTCCCCCAGTGTCCCAGGATGCCGTGCGGCTCACCTATCACTATACGCGGCGGCGGCGGCTGCAGCGGTTGCCCCGGTTACCGCGGCGGTGGGCTGAGCGTATCGGTACGCAGCGTAGCCCCCCTGAACAAAAAGAGAGAGAGAGAGAGAGAAGGGTTAACTCCATGAGAGAGAGAGACGCACACTGCAGCACAGCACCAAACCAGCACGCGTTAACTCTGCAGTGAGTGAAGTCTCCACACAGAAGCAACTTCACTGGTGATTCAAAGAGATTTTTTCACATTACAATACATCCCCCTCTCTCTCTCTCCCTCTCTCTCTCTCTCTCTCCTTTGCTATTCGCTGGCGTTTTGCGTCAGTCATTCGGAGCGGGTCTGGGTTCCTTCGCTCCTCCAAGAAACATTTCTGATTGGCTTTTAAAAATCTGGCTTTGAGAAGCTTGTCTGTAAAATCACAGTGTGGCTTTTCAACTAGCCCCTGCTGCTCCCTCTGTCTGTACGAATGCAGAGGAGGCGGGGGGCTGCTCTTCGAATGGAACGGAGGAAGGCTGTCTGGCATTTAGGATTTAAATAAGCTCCTCAAAGCCAGGTAAAAGGCAGACGTTAAACCGATCAGAAACTCGATTTATTGAAGGAGCGACAGAACCAAAATCGGAATGACTGCAGCAAAACACTAGCGAATAGGAAAGGAGAGAGAGAGAGAGGGAGTGAGGGAGGGGGGGGTGTTAATAAATTAACAAAAAACAAGCAATTAAAATCCCGGCTCATGCAGCAGCTCTAGACTTTGGTTCAAAACAGGAAGCCTACGACATCATCACCCTCCTCCGGACTACAAAACTACAACTCCCAGCATTCCCTAAGAGGCCAAACAGGAAATGGGAGGTGGGGGAGGGATTGGAAGGAGAGAGGAAGTTTGAAAGACAAGAGGATGAGAGAGGGAGGAGGAGGAGGGAAGAACAAAGAAGAGAGGCAAGAGACAGAGAAGGTAGAGAGGGAAGAATGAAGGGAGGAGAGAGGAGAATGAAGGAAGGAGAGAGAGAGAGAGAGAGAGTAGGGGCTGCAGTAGTTCTATTCAAGGAGGAGGTAGGCATCATCACTATCATTATTATCATTATTATTATTAATTATTAGGGGAGCATGCAGACACTAAGGCAAACACTAATTCTAGTTGAAATCTCTCTCTTCCCACAATCCACTGGGGTTATTATATCATCCACCTTGCTGTGTTAGAACATAGAATTACTGCTACAAATTCCACTGCAATCTGATTGGCTGTCTGCTGCCAGCTGGGCGGGCCTACCTGAGGCAGTTTAATGATTGGTTCCTGAAACACTATTCTATAACAGAAAGACAAGAGGGCTGAATCAAGGGCTGGGCACAGGGTTCGAATACACACAGCGAGGCGAAGCCTTGAGCACACAGGGATAAAACACACACCAAACTGCACACAAGTTCATATCACATTGATTTCTGCAAAGAAGTGGGGCGATTATAGCTGATAAAAATCAGGTTTTTGAGAGAAATTTTGTGATGAATATGTTATTATTAATTAAAAATGTTTCATGTTAGCTGAGGCTTTTTCTCCAAAGCGACTTCCAGAGACTAGGGGGGTGAACTCTGCATCATCAACAACTGCTGCTGCTGCTGCTGCAGAGTCACTTCCAATAGGAGCTCGTTTGTTTGACGTCTCATCCGAAGGACGGAGCACAAGGAGGTGAAGCGACTCGCTCAGGGTCACACACACACACACACACACACACACACACACACACACACACACAGGAGTCAGTGGCTGAGCCGGGATTTGAACCTCCTGGTATCGAGACCCCTTTTCTTTAACCGCTGGATCATCAATTAAATTAAAATATATTACCCCCCCCCCCAAAAGAATTCAAGAACGAATGCTGATCCAATGTGATTCGTACCCAGAACAGTTTGGCGCAATTCAAAAAGCAGGCACATGCTTCATATATTCACCATTACAAAACCTGACCCCAAATTCACAGGCAAATCCCCCCCAAAAAACTGGTTTCACTAGGAGTTTAATAATCAGACACACCTGAGCTTGTTAGCTAGACACACTGGGGGCTGATCAAGCTGGTAGCAGTAAAACCTGGACTGGATCACACTGCTGTGCGATAGGAGTCTGATTCCCATCCCTGATCTCTCTGTCTAAATATCCCACAGTTCCCAGCAATATCCTGTAGCTCTCTTCACTATAAAATCAGCTACAAACCTCCTTCAATCAAAGTCTATCTACAGGGCTGGAAATCAGACTCCCGCTGCACAGCAGTGTGATCCAGTCCTGGTTTCACTGGGAGTTTAATAATAAGACACACCTGAGCTTGTTAGCTAGACACACTGGGGGCTGATCAAGCTGGTAGCAGTAAAACCTGGACTGGATCACACTGCTGTGCAATAAGAGTCTCATTGCCAGTCCTGGGGGCTGTGTGTATATAAATTCAGTATGTGGGGAGGCCAGTAGTGTTGGGGTCTGGTGACTTATAGCAAGCACTCATGCAAGAGAGACAGAGACACAGACAGAGAGAGTGTGTACTTACATACAGGTCAGCGCCGTAAAACCCATCCTGATACACCACACTGAGACAGAGAGAGCGAGAGGGAGAGGGGGATAGAGAGAGAGAGAGAGAGAGGATTGTTACTTCACTCAAGAATCATGCAACATGCAGTGCAACTTCCACCAAGTAGGGGGAGCTAGCGAGGCTGCTTGCTTATATCAGTTAATATGTCTGCTTGACTTTCTATATCATTCATATGTCTGCTTGACTGTCTATCAGTTCATATGTCTGCTGACTGTCTCTATATCAGTTCATATCTCTGCTTGACTGTCTCTATATCAGTTCATATGTCTGCTTGACTGTCTCTATATCAGTTCATATCTCTGCTTGACTCTGTCTCTATCAGTTCATATGTCTGCTTGACTGTCTCTATATCAGTTCATATCTCTGCTTGACTGTCTCTATATCAGTTCATATCTCTGCTTGACTGTCTATATCAGTTCATATGTCTGCTTGACTCTCTCTCTCTCATATCAGTTAACATTGCCTTGTGTAAAGTTGTATATTTTTCAGAAGTTGTATTTGCTATTTTGAGATTTCCCCCTCATTCCTCGTTATTTAAGAAAAAAACAGCAATTTTGTGCATGAGCAAATCAAACTCATCATGCATTTTAAACACCTCCATACACAGAGAGAGACACACAGACAGACACACAGACAGACAGACACACAGACAGACAGACAGACAGACACACAGACACACAGAGACACACAGACAGACAGACAGACACAGACACACAGACACACAGACACCACAAAACATGCAGCAGAAAATGTGCGCTTTTAAAAAAAGACAAGTTATAATTTCCATCAAAATTAAAATTAGAAAAGGTATCACTATACAATTATATATTATGTTAAAAAAAGGTTTCTAGAATTGAATTTATTCTATTTTCTATTGACTGGATTAAAACAGGACTGAATTATGACTTCTACTGTCAATATCATTAATGTTATCAACTATTACAAGAAGCTATTATTAACAATACTACTATTGCTATTACAATAATGAACAGTATTTATATTAACCAACATTATTAATAATAATAATAATAATAATAATAATAATAATAATAATAATAATAATATTAATGTTGGTTAAAAATAATAACATACATTATAGTGATGATGATGATGATGATAATGCTACTCACCCTGGGTACGCTGGTATCGCAGTCGGGGGCACGGCTGCCCTCACTGTGCTGTACACAGTCCTCCCACGTCCTCTCAGGTGAGCCCCCCTGAACGCTGCAGCGGCCGCAGTGGTGGCAGCGGTGGGATACGGGAAGCCAGGGACTGGGGAGGGGGAGAGATTATTAACAGAGCTCGACAGACAGGGTGTGCCTTCAAAACTTAAACCAAACACACTGGGAGCTTCTGGATCGTTTGATAGTCATGTATAGACTCTGTTTATTTATGCATACAAGTCTATTTATACAAACATTATATCATTTCTAAACAATAACCATTACTATCAAGCAATGTGACAGGCAGTAATAGTTATAGAATTTAATTACATTATTAGTATTATTTATTTATTTATTTATATTATTATTATTATTATTATTATTATTATTATTATTGAGGGGAATCAGACTCCCGCTGCACAGCAGTGTGATCCAGTCCTGGTTTCACTAGGAGTTTAATAATAAGACACACCTGAGCTTGTTAGCTATTATTATTATTATTATTATTATTATTATTATTATTATTTATTTCTTAGTAGACGCCCTTATCCAGGGCGACTTACAATTGTTACAAGATATCACATTATTTTTACATACAATTCCCCCATTTATACAGTTGGGTTTTTACTGGAGCAATCTAGGTAAAGTACCTTGCTCAAGGGTACAGCAGCAGTGTCCTTCACCTGGGATTGAACCCACGACCCTCCGGTCAAGAGTCCAGAGCCCTAACCACTACTCCACACTGCTGCCCAGACACACTGGGGGCTGATCAAGCTGGTAGCAGTTAAACCTGGACTGGATCACACTGCTGTGGGATTGGAGTCTGATTCCCCTCCCTGAAATATTATTATGACAGACGGAGGTAGATTAGTTTCTTACACAGTCCCAGTTCACTCCGAGCTGCGTAGAGCTCTGGGCCATAGACAGCTCCCATGACTGGACTCAACTTCCAACCTGCAAGAGAGAAACACACAGAGACGAGAGCGTCACACAGCCTGCTCAGTACAGACCACACACAGCTATGGGCAAACGTTTAGCATCACCCTCTACATAGAATAAACCCATTTTGCTGGCTAGGACTACAGCTCCCAGCATGCCTCTGCACCCGCGGCAATGGTGAGGCATGCTGGGAGCTGTAGTTCTTTATGCTGTGGTCTCGTATCACAAGCGATACAGACCTCTATTACGATACATCATGTACAGCTGTGGACAAAAGTTTAGCAGCATCACCCTCTATATAGAATAAACTCATTTTGTTGAATCCCAGCATGAACTGATTCAGCTGGGGGGGAGGGTCTCGTATCACAAGCCGTACAGACCTTAGTCATCATGTACAGCTTGGACAAAGTTTAGCCACCCCTATAGTGGTTTTCCTGCTGGGGGGAGGAGGATTTAGCTTTATTTTACCCCATCCTGGGGACAATATTCAAGGCAGAGCTGTCCTTAGTATTCTGCAGCCAGAAACCTATTTCTGAGGGTAAAATGAAGAGAAAATATCACACCCAGTCACTCTGCACTGATAGCAAGTGGACCCTTTCTGAGCTACCACAGCACTTCATACTTTGAAACATTATATATATATACATTATATATATATATATATATATATATATACACACACACACACACACACACACACTCACACTGAACACAGTGACTGGAGTTGGTTTCTTACCATTAGCGTAAGGGCTGACCACTTTCTTGTTGGTCATGACTCGAGCCGTGGCGTTATTTACCTGTGCAGGTAACAGATTGTTAGTCAGACAGAGAGAGAGAGAGAGGAGACATACACACAGCTACACTGAAACCTAGACTCCTGACTCTCTCACTACACTGCTAGAGACAGAACTACATTATGAAATGTCTTTATAATATACAGCGCTAGACCCTGATATTGATGCGATCCAGCCCTCTGAAATGTCTTTATAATATACCCTGATATTGATGCTCCAGCCCTCTGAAATGTCCCTGATATATACGATAGACCCTGATATTGATGCGATCCAGCCCTCTGAAATGTCTTTATAATATACAGCTAGACCCTGATATTGATGCTAGAAATGTCTTTATAATATACAGCGCTAGACCCTGATATTGATGCGATCCAGCCCTCTGAAATGTCTTTATAATATACAGCACTAGACCCTGATATTGATGCGATCCAGCCCTCTGAAATGTCTTCATAATATACCCTAGACCCCTGATATTGATGCGATCCAGCCCTCTGAAATGTCTTTATAATATACAGCGCTAGACCCTGATATTGATGCGATCCAGCCCTCTGAAATGTCTTTATAATATACAGCACTAGACCCTGATATTGATGCGATCCAGCCCTCTGAAATGTCTTTATAATATACAGCGCTAGACCCTGATATTGATGCGATCCAGCCCTCTGAAATGTCTTTATAATATACAGCCCTAGACCCTGATATTGATGCGATCCAGCCCTCTGAAATGTCTTTATAATATACAGCGCTAGATCCTGATATTGATGCGATCCAGCCCTCGAAATGTCTTTATAATATACCCTGATATTGATCTCTGAAATGTCTTTATAATATACACCCTGATATTGATGCGATCCAGCCCTCTGAAATGTCTTTATAATATATATTGATGCGATCCAGCCCTCTGAAATGTCTTTATAATATACATCCTGATATTGATGCGATCCAGCCCTCTGAAATGTCTTTATAATATACAGCGCTAGACCCTGATATTGATGCGATCCAGCCCTCTGAAATGTCTTTATAATATACAGCACTAGACCCTGATATTGATGCGATCCAGCCCTCTGAAATGTCTATGAATATCCAACTAACTTCATAAACTTTCTAACTAGCCATAGACTAAAAGTCTCGGTGCCTTCACTGTAAATTCAATGGCAAACGTTTCCACTAGAGGTCACTGAAGACACAGAGAAAGACTTCTAGTGGAAACGTTCGCCTTTGAATTCATTACATTTCAACAGCAATTGAAACAGTGTAATAAAAATATTAAAGACGTCAAGTAAAACACATTTTATATTTCAAATACATTTCTTTTAAAAAAAAAATGATAATAAAAATAACGATCATTCACATTTAAAATAAAAAATAAAAACAGATTAACATTTAGTGAGTGCCAAAAGAACATATCCATCTCCAAAAGTGCAAAGGCGTGTCACATTACCAATGAGAGAGAGACAGACAGAGAGAGTGACCAATCAGCAAGCTTATATACAGAACAACCAATTGCAGCACTCCAGAACAGGTAGGGGGGGGGCAGGAGAGGGGGAGAGGGAGGGGGGGCCAGCCAATCACATCAACATCCAGAAAATAGCAAAACAACAACACAGAGAGAGAGAGAGAGAGATATGAGGCATATCACAATTATTGGGTGCAATTTCAGGCAAAACTAAGAATACCATTCGAATATACAATTCTATGAGAAGTGTACATAGCAAACGAGAGAGAGGGAGAGGGGGCAGGGAGTCACCAACCAGATTAAAATAATCATAAAACAGCTAAGAATCAGGCATTATTCATCAAACACATTAACAAATTAAAATATATAGATGTGTGTGTGTATATATATATATATATATATATATATATACAGAGAGATAGAGAGAGCATCCACTACAAATACCCATCAGCCATTTGAAAAACAAAACGTAGAGATGAAAAAAATAAAATACTGATAATTCTAATAAAATGAATGGATTAATTGGGGAGGGACACAGCAGTCGTGTGTGTGAGCGAAATGAGAGAGAGGCATTCAGGTCATTAGATCGCGTTCAAGGCAGAGTTAATATGAGATGGTAAAAAAAAATTAAATTAATTTAAAAAAAAATGAAAGTGGTCTTAAATATATTTTTTTTAAATATAGAATTCGTTTTTTTTTTTTTCTTTCTCTAAAATCTGAGAGTTTGTTGACGTTCCCTCGGAAGTCTCCACTTACCGCCCTTGTAAAACTGCCGCCTTGGCGTGTGGATTGTTACCATGGAAACTGACAACCCTAAACGTTTGAAACAAAACGTCAGGGGACAAATAAATAAAATATAAACAAATAAAATAAAAACAAATGAAATAAAAGATCATTTTTTTTTCATAGTTATCTAAATATATTTGTAAAAAAAAAATTAAGTTGAAAAATATTATATATATTCCAAACTATTACTAAGAAAATGTGTTTTTAGATCAAAGTAGCATTGTAGGGCTAACTTATTTTTCATGCAAATTAATTTTAATTAATAATTAATAAATAATAAAAGAAATCCTCAATCTTTGAAAAACAATTCTGTAACTCCCCACCCCACCCGCCCAAGTGTGATTCGAGAATTTATCCCAAAACACAATGTTTTCAAAAAAATAAATAGATAAATCAGAATCTGCTACATATCCCAAAAATGCCCTTAAAATAAAATAAAACTTAGTTCTTCACTGTACAAACATCACAGCTTTTAAACAGGACATGTCATGGCCTGGTTTTCAAATCAAACACACACTAACACTGTCACAGACACACTCACACAGACACTAACACTGTCACAGACACACAGACACACTCACACAGACACTAACACTGTCACAGACACACTCACACAGACACTAACACTGTCACAGACACACTCACACAGACACTAACACTGTCACACTATCACAGACACTCACACAGACACTAACACTGTCACACTATCACAGACACATTCACACAGACACTAACACTGTCACACTATCACAGACACTCACACAGACACTAACACTGTCACACTATCACAGACACATTCACACAGACACTAACACTGTCACACTATCACAGACACATTCACACAGACACTCACACTGTCACAGACACACAGACACTAACACTGTCACAGACACACAGACACTCACAGACACTAACACTGTCACAGACACACACAGACATTATCACCGTCACAGACACACACACACTATCAAAAACACACTCCAAAACACACACTGTAGGTAACACACACACAGCGACACAGACACACGCACACACACACACACACACACACACAGAGCGACACACGCACACACACAATCCAGGCCAAACTCTTAAAATGGAAAATAAAAACCTTCATCTCTTAAAAGCTCTCAGCGTTCACATTAGCCATGTCCATCTTTTTTTTATCTGACTTCTGGATTAGCCAGTGATGTAATGTCATAAAAAAATATATATCAAATATAAAAAGCATAAAGCCTTTAAAAAAATTAATTAAAAAGATAAAGTTGGTTGGGATCAAAATACCACAGCTTTATTAACCACTGCATTCCACTAGTTCAAATCCTCCCCTCCACTAGAGGGCAGCAGAGTGCTGCAGGAGGAGGTACAAGACTTGTATTCAGGTCTATAAATATTTCTTAATTGTATTCAGGTCTATAGATATATTTCTTACTGCTGTATCTCTCTCCTCCACCAGGGGGAAGCAGAGTAACAGGTTAATAATGGTATTCAGGTCAAGATTTTCTTACTGTATTCTCTCCTCCAGGGGAAGCAGAGTCTTATAACGGATAAGATTTGTATTCAGGTCTATAGATATATTTCTTACTGCTGTATCTCTCTCCTCCACCAGGGGGAAGCAGAGTAACAGGTTAATAACGGTACAAGATTTGTATTCAGGTCTATAGATATATTAATTACTGCTGTATCTCTCTCCTCCACCAGGGGGCAGTAGAGTACTGCAGGTTAATAACAGCTCCCCTGTGCAGTACATTATTATTAGTTTATTTATTTAGCAGACGCCTTTATCCAAAGCGACTTACAGAGACTAGGGTGTGTGAACTATGCATCAGCTGCAGAGTCACTTACAACTACGTCTCACCCGAAAGACGGAGCACAAGGAGGTGAAATGACTTGCTCAGGGTCACACAGTGAGTCAGTGGCTGAGGTGGGATTTGAACCGGGGACCTCCTGGTTAGAAGCCCTTGTCTTTAACCACTGGACCACACAGCCTTCAGTACATGGGGTAGAGGTTAGATTCTGGAGACTCTATTGAGGCCACAGGGTGTTGCTTTTAAAAAACTTAAAATGATACAAAGTGAATCTAAAATAAAAAATTTATCAAATGACGATAGCTGTGATACTTTAGACCTGTACCAAGCTAACCTCCATTGAACACTTTACCAAACCGACTTCAATTCATTTTACTGGGGGGGGGGGGCTCTGCACTGCGCTGTTTTGGGGGAGGGGGGGGAGAAAGGGAAGGGGGGGGTAGAAGAGAAATTACTGTCATAATCCTAAATAAGGGATTCTAAAATTGCACCCCCAACTTTGATAAGTGAGTAAGATTGAAGTTAGAATGAGAGACAGACAGACAGACAGGAGAGACAGACAGACAGACACAGGAGAGACAGACAGACAGACGAGAGACACACAGACAGAGGCACTGACAGACAAAGCACTCTGTGTGCAAAACTTACTGGGGGAGGAGGAGATTGTTCTAATAACGTGTGTGTGCGTGTGCGTGTGTTAAACATATAAACTAATCTGTGGCGTGTCGGGGGTCTCTGATATAAAACACATACCCTGAAGAATAAGGCACCACCATGTGGATTTCAAACCGCTCCAAACTGCTGGAAGCGACTGGCAGTGCGCGCGGGGGGGTCTGGGGGGTTGTTCAGGGACTCGTCGCGTCAGGTAGAATTATCCTAGCGGGAGTGAGGGGGGGCGAATCGAAGCTCAGGGGTTTATAAAAAGCATGAAGACACAATACAGGCTGATCTAGCACTAGAGCAGGGGTCTCCCGTCCCTCCTGGAGTTTGGTCGACTGCACCCTAAATTAATTAATTCAGCTGCTAATAAGCATTTTAATTTGGTCTAATTAAGTAATTTAGGGTACGGTTGGAACAGAAATCAGGAGGGACACCAGCCCCCCAGGACCAGGGTGTGAGACCCCTGGACTGGAGACAGACAGAGACAGAGAGACATGAGAGACAAAGCACACTCACTCACTCACTCTACACAGGGGTATGAAAAGGAGGGGTAGGGAGAGGGGGCTGAGCTTGTGGGGGGGGAGGGAGGGAGAAAAAGAGAGAGAGAGAGAGAGAGAGAGAGAGAGAGAGAGAGAGAGAGGGAGGGAGAGAGAAGAGAAGAGAGGAAGAGAGAGAGAGGAGGGAGGGGGGAGAGGAGGTTTAGGAGGGGGGAGGAGCATTTGGAAGGAGAAAGGGGAGAGAGAGAGAGAGAGGTAGAGGAGGGAAAAGGAGGAGAGAGAGACACAAGAGATTGAAATTGAGAGATAGGAGAGGGGGAAGGTTTCGACCAGTTTCTGCATTTGGAATAGAAAGGGGGAGAGAGAGAGAGAGAGAGAGGTAAAAAGGGAAAAAGGAGGAGAGAAGGGGAAGAGGAGAGATGAAAAGGGAGAAAGGAGGAGAGAGAAAGGAGGAGAGAAGGGGAAGAGGAGAGAGATGAAAGGGGAGAAAGGAGGAGAGAGAAGGGGAAGAGGAGAGACGGGGAAGAGGAGAGAGATGAAAGGGGAGAAAGGAGGAGAGAGGGAAGAGGAGAGAGATGAAAAGGAGAAGGAAAAGGGGAGGAGAGAAAAAGGGAGAAAGGAGGAGAGAGAAGGAGAAGAGGAGAAAGGGGAGAAAGGAGGAGAGAGAAGGGGAAGAGGAGAGAGATGAAAAGGGAGAAAGGAGGAGAGAAGGGGAAGAGGAGAGAGATGAAAAGGGAGAAAGGAGGAGAGAGAAGGAGAAGAGGAGAGATGAAAGGGGAGAAAGGAGGAGAGAGAAGGGGAAGAGGAGATGAAAGGGGAGAAAGGAGGAGAGATGAAAGGGGAGAAAGGAGGAGAGAGAAGGGGAAGAGGAGAGAAGGGGAAGAGGAGAGAGATGAAAGGGGAGAAAGGAGGAGAGAGAAGGGGAAGAGGAGAGAGATGAAAGGGGAGAAAGGAGGAGAGAGACTGGGAAGAGGAGAGAGAGATGAAAAGGGAGAAAGGAGGAGAGAAGGAAAATGCAATACCTAAGGAAGAAAAGCAGTTATACAAAATAAAATAAAGTAAAGAACGAGAGAGAAATGAAAAAGGATGAGAAACAAGGAAAGAGAAACAGAAAAACGAGGAACTAAAGAATGAACGAAGGAAGACGAGACGAATGAAAAGAAGAAAGAAAAGAATGAAACAGATGAACAAAACGAAAAAATAAAATTAGGCCAGGATGATAAAGAATTCAAGTAAGCGATGAAACTGTTGAGAAAAAAAAAAAGTTCAATAAAACGGAGACAGAATCTCAGGGATCTGGAAACACAGAACATGAGAGAGAGTGTCAAAAAAAACCGAAAGTTAAATACAGATTATCAATCTGCAAGCAAAACAAACACAGAGAATCCAATTAATAAAGCCTTCAGAAATAAAAACAACGCTTGGGGGAAAAAATCTGGTACGTCTCTAAAAACTCAAATAAGAAATCAAAGAGAAGGATGAGAACGAGCGAGATGAGAAACGAAAGAATGAAACACAAACCTCGATCTTCCTCCCCTCGACCAGAGAGCCATGCAGAGCCTCCCTCGCCTTCTCAGCATCTTCACCAGCCTCGAATGTGACAAAACCAAACCCCTGAGAGAGAGGAGGGGGGGGGGGGGAGAGAGAGGGGGAGGAGGAGAGAGAGAGAGGAGAGAGGAGAGAGGAGAGGAGAGGAGAGGAGAGGGGAGGAGAGAGAGAGGGGGAGGAGAAAGGAGAGGGGGAGAGAGAGAGGAGAGGAGAGAGAGGGGGGAGGGAGAGGAGGAGAGAGAGAGGGGGGAGGAGGAGACAGAGAGGAGAGGGGAGAAGAGATGGGGAGAGAGGGGGAGAGGGAGGGAAGGGAGAGGGGAGAGGGAGAGGGGAGAGGAAATGAGCGGAGAGAGGAGGAGGAAGGGGAGAGGAGAGGAGAGGAGAGGAGAGGGGGAAGAGGAGAGAGGGGAGAGGAGTGGAGAGAGAGGGGGGAGAGAGGAGAAAATAGAGAGGAGAGGGGGAGAGAGAGGAGGGAAGAGGAGAGGGGGGAGAGAGAGGAGAGGGGGAGAGGAGAGAGGAGAGGGGTGAAAGGAGAGAGAGAAGACAGGGAGGAGAGAAGAGGGAGAGAGAGGGGGGAGAGAGGAGAGAGGAGGAGAGAGGAGAGAGAGAGAGAGGGAGAGAGAGAGAGAGAGAGAGAGAGAGAGAGAGAGGGAGGAGAGGGTGGAGAGGAGAGGAGAGGAGGAGAGAGAGAGGGTGGAGAGGAGAAAGGAGAGAGGGGAGAGAGGAGAGGAGAGAAAAGAGCAATTATCAAATCAAACAGCAATTAATGTAAAAAAAAACCTAAAACATTAAAAATAATTAAAAATTAATGCATTTAGATTTAGTTATTTTTTAACTGGTACAAAAAATGTAAAATGTAAAATACTAAGAAACAAAATACTACCGTGTTGATAAAGGTCCAGCTAACGGAGGCAGAGATGACATCTCACTCAAGTTAGATAAACTATCAGACTGACTCACCTTGGAGCCTCTCTCATTAAAGATGATTTCTACATCCAAGATCTTCCCAAATTGCTGAAAAAACAAAACAAATTAGAAACTTCAACCTCTTTCTAGGACGGCTGCAGGTGTCATTATTAATTTTAAATGTGATACTGCGTTGTTTTTTAAAATAAACAGTTAGATGTTTGTTGTTGTTTGAGAAAGTAGGCCGGAAAATGAAGCAGGGGGACTCACCCCAAACATCTGCCTGAGATCGGGGTCCCTGAATCGGAAGGGGATGTTGGAGACGTGCAGCCTCTTGGGGGTGGCTTTGGGGTCCACACTGTCGGGGGACAGAGTCTGTCCATCTGTCTGTCCGTCTGTCTGGGCTGAACCGTCTGTCTGCTAGAGAGAGAGAGAGAGAGAGAGAGAGAGAGAGAGAGAGAGAGAGAGAGAGAGAGATTATAACACTAATACAAAATTCTGTACAGCACTACCGCTAAAAATTTATTTTTGTATTTTTTTTTTAAAGGCAAAGCACAGAGAGGTCTGGTAAAGCACAGGGAAGCATTGTAAAGCACAGGGTCTGGTAAGGAAGCATTGTAAAGCACAGAGAGGTCTGGTAAAGCACAGGAAGCATTGTAAAGCACAGAGGTCTGGTAAAGCATAGGAAGCATTAAAAGCACAGAGAGGGTCTGGTAAAGCATAGGAAGCATTGTAAAGCACAGAGAGGTCTGGTAAAGCATAGGGAAGCATTGTAAAGCACAGAGAGGTCTGGTAAAGCATAGGGAAGCATTGTAAAGCACAGAGAGGTCTGGTAAAAAGCATAGGAAGCATTGTAAAGCACAGAGGTCTGGTAAAGCATAGGAAGCATTGTAAAGCACAGAGAGGTCTGGTAAAGCATAGGGAAGCATTGTAAAAGCACAGAGGTCTGGTAAAGCATAGGAAGCATTGTAAAGCACAGAGAGGTCTGGTAAAGCATAGGGAAGCATTGTAAAACACAGAGAGGTCTGGTAAAGCATAGGGAAGCATTGTAAAGCACAGAGAGGTCTGGTAAAGCATAGGGAAGCATTGTAAAGCACAGAGAGGTCTGGTAAAAGCATAGGGAAGCATTGTAAAGCACAGAGAGGTCTGGTAAAGCATAGGAAGCAGAGTCTGGTAAAGCATAGAGAGGTCAGAGGTGTGGTAAAGCATAGGAAGCATTGTAAAGCACAGAGGTCTGGTAAAGCATGGAAGCATTGTAAAACAGAGAGGTGTGGTAAAGCATAGGAAGCATTGTAAAGCACAGAGAGGTGTGGTAAAGCATAGGGAAGCATTGTAAAAGCACAGAGAGGTCTGGTAAAAGCATAGAAGCATTGTAAAGCACAGAGAGGGTTACTCACTGCGCTGGTGCCTCGTTACTGTTGCTCACACTGCCCCCCCTGTGTTGTTGGTGTTGTTGCCCCCTGGCTGTTATTGCCCGCTCTCCCCTGCGCTTGCCCGGAGCAGCCCGTACATACTGAGGGGCAGATCCTGCCCAGGGAACTCTGGCACGATGAACTCTGACCCCAGCCCGTTCTGAGGGGGTGGGGGAGGAAGGCACAGAGGCAGCAAACCGTCCGTCCCAACTGCAGGATCCTGAGTGCCCTGCGGGGGGAGACAGAGAGCAGAGAAAGGGGGGTTAACATCAGAGACTGAACGTGAAGATCCTCCGTCCTGAGGATGAGACGTCAAACAAACGAGCTCCTATTGGAAGTGACTCTGCAGCAGCAGCAGTTGTTGATGATGCAGAGTTCACCCCCCTAGTCTCTGGAAGTCGCTGAATGACTTGTTAATAACATATATATAATGTCTGGTTGAGCAGGTCTCTCTCATCTGTGGCTCTAAAGGGTGGATCTGTTTAAACTCTAAGCAGCAGTGTGACTGTAACCCCGTGATAGCGAGTCACAGCGTGAGTCATTCACAAAGCTCCCACACAACACAAAAACACAGAGAGAGAGAGAGAGAGAGAGAGAGAGAGAGAGAGAGAGAGAGACCCACAGAGTGTGAGTCATTCACAAAGCTCCCAGACAACTGAAACACAGAGAGAGACAGAGAGACACAGACAGAAAGAGTGGAGAGAGACAGAGATGCAGAGAGAGAGGGGGGGAAAAGAAAGACACACACAGAGACAGACAGAGAGAGAGCTGTAGAGAGATGGAGAGAAAGGGAGGGGGAAGAGAGAGCACGAGAGAGAGAGCGCGAAGGAGAGAGACATGCACACTCTCCTGCTGAATAAATAAAGAATGCTGCCTCTCCCTCCCTCTCTCTCTCCATTAGTATTAAATATTGATGGTACTACAGTAATTGCATCATTGTGAACCAGACACAAAAGCTCTCCACTTCCCTCAGGACAGAGTGGAGAGGAGGGAGAGAGCTCTAATGGATTAGTTTAAAAGCATCTCTTTCTTAACAGAAGTGTTCCATTTTGATTTAGGTCAACAGAAAACAAGGGCTGGGAATCAGACTCCCACTGCACAGCAGTGTGATCCAGTCCTGGTTTCACTAGGAGTTTAATAATAAGACACACCTGAGCTTGTTAGCTAGACACACTGGGGGCTGATCAAGCTGGTAGCAGTAAAACCTGGACTGGATCACACTGCTGTGCAATAGGAGTCTGATTCCCAGCCCTGATCTCTATGTCTAAATATCCCACAGTTCCCAGCAATATCCTGTAGCTCTCTTCACTATAAAATCAGCTACAAACCTCCTTCAACCAAAGTCTATCTACAGGGCTGGGAATCAGACTCCCGCTGCACAGCAGTGTGATCCAGTCCTGGTTTCACTAGGAGTTTAATAATAAGACACACCTGAGCTTGTTAGCTAGACACACTGGGGGCTGATCAAGCTGGTAGCAGTAAAACCTGGACTGGATCACACTGCTGTGCGACAGGGAGTCTACAGTGTACAAGCCAACCAGTGACATCATCAGTGACATCACACCCCCATCGCCACAGACTCTCTCTCTCTGACTTATTTCAGGTTTCCCTGCTCAATATTTCATTGAGAAATCATGAATTTTTAATGGAGAGAGAGAGAGAGATCAGATACTCCATTAAACTAATTTACTGAGCTCTAAGGTTTTGAAATGTATTGTGAATTTGTGAGCTGAAGAAGGTCCTGAGAGAGTTTCATCACAATCGGACAAGCGTTTCCCTAGATATTTGTGAAGTGTGACAGACAGACAGACAGACAGACAGACAGACAGAGCCCCACAATCCTGTTCAGTTTGACGCTACAGTATAATATAGAATCCCTTCTTCTTGGGGTCTGTGTTAGTTTACTACATTCTGAAAAGAGTTTAGTGTCATTAAAGCTGCAGACAGACAGACAGACAGACTGACAGACAGAGCCCCACAATCCTGTTCAGTTTGACGCTACAGTATAATATAGAATCCCTTCTTCTTGGGGTCTGTGTTAGTTTACTACATTCTGAAAAGAGTTTAGTGTCATTAAAGCTGCAGACAGACACACAGACAGACAGACAGACAGAGGCCCACAATATAGAATCCCTTTGTGTTTTTTTTTTTTTTTAAACGAGACAAAACTCTGTAAGAACGCAGTAAACTAAATTATTATTATTATTATTATTATTATTATTATTATTATTATTATTATTATTATTATTATTATTATTAGTAAATCATTAGGAGGCTGTGTGGTCCAGTGGTTAAAGAAAAGGGCTTGTAACCAGGAGGTCCCCGGTTCAAATCCCACCTCAGCCACTGACTCACTGTGTGACCCTGAGCAAGTCACTTCACCTCCTTGTGCTCCGTCTTTCAGGTGAGACGTAATTGTAAGTGACTCTGCAGCTGATGCATAGTTCACACACCCTAGTCTCTGTAAGTCGCCTTGGATAAAGGCGTCTGCTCAATAAATAAATAATTATTATTATTGATTACTACCATTATATAAAACTATTACCGTTAGCACAACCATTATTATTGATACGGCTATTATAACAATTGTCATTACCAAAACCATTATTATTATTATTAGTAGTATGATCGTAATACTGGGTGTTTGGATTCCCGCATTAGCAGCGCTGCAGTCCGCGTTGTACGCTTAGACTGGAGCAGCTTTGAACCCGTATATTATTATCACATCAAAATTAACAGCATTCCTCAGGCGAGCTCACACGCCATACATGGTAGCAGGATGCCTTGAAGCAGAGAGAGAGAGAGAGAGAGAGAGATGAGGCAGCAGCAGCAAGATGAGCTCTTAATTTAAACTAAAAAAATGTTAATCTAGAGTAAATTTAATTGTGAGAATTAAGAATATAAATCAGTAAGAACAAATAAAAAACAAATGGAAAACTTTTACTACAGAAATAAGACATCCAGGAAAAATTAAACAATTAAACAAGAAAGAAAGAAAGAAAGAAAGAAAGAAAGAAAGAGAAAGAAAGAAATAGAAAGAAAGCAAAAGAAAAGAACTGAACTGAAGAGGAAAAGAAAAGAAATAAGACCTCCAGGAAAATTAAACAAGAAAGAAAGAGAAAGAAAGAAAGAAACAGAAAGAAACAGAAAGAAAGAGAAATAAACAGAAAGAAAGAGAAAGAAACAGAAAGAAATAGAAAGAAACAGACAAATTGAAATAAACAGAAAGAAAGAAAAAGAAAAGAACTGAAGAGGAAAATAAAAGGTAAGCCTTTTTAATATAACAAATTAACTAAAACCTAATAGCTAAAAACTCTCAGTCACTGAAAGCAGCTGAAACCGGTTGGTTTTGGCAGTTGGTCGGAATGGATAAATGTCAATTTAGACCTGCAGAGTGGGAGGGCCAGACTAGCAGTGTAATCCGATACCCTGATGAGGTCACCAGTGCAAAGGCAAAGAAGCTGTATAAGAACAAGCTAATGAAGGAGTCCCCAGAGACACTGATAACAGACTGCAGCCTGGCTGGGGCAAGGACCAAAACCAACCTGCTGTTCTATACACAGCACCCACTGCCTGGCACACAGCCCTCTGCACAGCACATAGTAATATCAAGCTGGGAGGGATTTGCAAAGGAAGGCAACTGCGTATAGGAGATGAAACTGACCCTGACAGCACAAGGCTCAGCATCAATGTGTTTTATAATGGCACTATTATGATTCAGGGAACTGAGGCCAGCCTAGAACTATTCGAGAAAGATTTCCAGGCTCTAAAAGAACTGGCTGAGAAGGAGAAAAAAATCCAGAGGTACTAGACCCAGAACAGCAGCCAGCTCCCACCGCAGACACAGCCCCTGCAGCCCCACACTGCAGACACAGCCCCCTGCAGCTCCCCACTGCAGCCCCCCACCCCCGCTCACCCCAGACTGCCCAGCACAGTGCAGCACTTGAAGGAATGCCTCTCACTGCTGGAGGTGGAGTTTGCAGAATTCAAGGAGCTCACCCTGACCACGCTGACAGAGAACGACCTCGTGCAGCAGATAAGAGACGAGGTGAGGCAGGTGAGGAACGAGGCCAGGGCTTCCATCAGGGAGCTGGGAGCTGAGATGGGAGAGTTGCGGCAGGACAACGAGGCCCTGAGAAACAGGCTGGCCAAGCTGAGAGAGGAGCTGCAGCGCAAGAGAGGAGCATACAGAGCCTGAGAGAGCAGCTACTCAGAGTCACACCTCCTCCCCCCCACCCAGAACAGCAACACCACAGCCAGCCCAAGAACACAGGAGCTCCAGCAAGCAGGGCCTGTCTGACTGACACCGACACCGATACACACCACATCATCCCACACACACACTGATCCAACACACCCCCCCAGCACACCCCGACAGTGAGACACTCCCCCCACCACACACTACCCCCCTCCCCCACACACACACTGATCCAAACACACACCCCACCCCCAGCACACCCGACAGTGAGACACTCCCCCACCACACACACTACCCCCCACTCCCCCCACCACACTGCCCCTCCCTCCCACATCACACACACTGCCCCAGAGACACAGACTCCCTCGAGTAGACAGGCTAATAAAATATACAGCTCCAAGGTAGCCATTCTTATCGACTCCAACGGGAAGTACTTGAACCAGCGAAGACTCTTCCCCAGCAGCCGGGTAGCAAAATTCTGGTGCCCAACTACAGAAAGGGCGCTCAGCTGCTGTGCCAGTCGACCCTGAGAGACCCCAGCACATTATCATCCACACTGGCACCAACGACCTGGGCTCTCAGGGGGAAGATGTGGCCGAGTCCCAGAGTAGCGGAGAAGGCCACAAGGAGTTCCCTGGTGCGAAGATAGTGATCTCCACCCTGCTGCCCAGAGAGGACGTCCCCCAGCACACTATTCAGAGGATCAACAGTGACATCTCCAGAGGCTGTGCCCTTCTGCCTAATGTCCACTTGGCACACCACCCCACCCTGAGCACGCTGCACCTGTACGACCATGTACACCTCGACCAGGAAGGCGTTGGGATCTTCGCCAAAAACCTAAAGGACACTACCATGGGCGAGACCCCGCCAGCCACCCCGAAACAGGAGCACACGGACCACCACCAAGGACAGCGCCCCTGTGCTTCTGAGGAACCCCCCAAGAACACCAGCCTCTGCAGCCTGGACACTGGCAGCACACACTAAACAGACCAGAAGAGCCCAGCCCAGCAGAGCCCAGCCCAGAGGGACCCAGCCCAGCAGAGCCCAGCCCAGAGGATCCAGCCCAACAGAGCCCAGCCCAGAGGATCCAGGAACAGCAGCAGCTCCAGCACAGCAGTCAGACAGAGCAGCAGCAACACAGCTATGCAGCAGCTGCTTCCAAACCAAGGACCCTAGCCAGCTCTGAGATGGGGGATCGGCAGCTCCTGAACTTAATTTTCAAAATCATGAGCTAAGTAGTACACCCCACTCTAAATGTATTAGAAAAGAAATGTACAACTAATAATAATTAGAATAAGAAAATAATACAAATAATAAGAAAATACTTAATAGTGTAAAAACATGTTACTGATTTATGTTCAATGTTTCTGACATTATATTTTATTCTAGATAATAATTATAAATAGCTTAAATTATAAATATGAGATAAACACAATTAGCTCCTGGAATATTCAGGGTTTGTGTTAAGTCAGTGTTTGGGCTGAAGAGCACAGACCCTGAATTCATCAGAAATATAAATAACATAGATATAATTATTCTCCACGGTGGTGCCCGTGCTGATGTGTCCACTCACTGTCCCTCAGGCTACAGGAGAGATTATAGTGCCCTCCTGAAACACTCACACGAAAACGTGGCAGAGACTCAGGGGATCATTGTATGGTAGAGAGGAGCTCACCGACTCTAATAGACCAATAAGAACAGGAGAGACCCACCTGTGGCTAAAAATGAGTAATAGCATTGTCACCTGCCAAACAGATATCTACCTGTGTGCAGCCTACATCCCCATCGGACTCCCCTTATTACAAGGAAGACACCTTCCATGATCTCCAGACAGAGATCTGCCACTTCCAGGCCCAGGGAAGTGTGCTGCTCTCTCTTTAATGCCAGAACAGGCACTCTGCCTGACTTCATGAACTCACAGGGCAACAGCCACATATTCGGACAATCCCCTCTGTACCACACGCACATGACTACAAACAGGAATAGCCATGACAGTGTGGTAAATAAAAATGGGAGACAATTATTGAATCTCTGTCAAGGCCTAGGCCTCTATATCATGAATGGCAGGATCAGAGGGGACTCTTTAGGTAGGTTTACATACAGCTCAGCTCTTGGTAACAGTGTGGTGGACTATGCCATCACTGACCTGGACCCCTCCTCTATTAATGCATTCACTGTCAGACCACAAACCCCCCTGTCAGATCACAGTCAAATCACTGTGTTCATAAAAAGAACAGAGCAGATCAACAACACACAGACACAGCCCTGTAAGCTGTACAATCTAAACCATTCCTACAGATGGGCTCCAAACAGCACAGAAATATACAAAGAAGCAATTGGCACCAATGAAATAGAAACCCTAATACACACATTTCAAAACACACAGTATCAACACACAAAAACAGGAGTAACTCTGGCTGTAAAAGATTTGAATAACATATTTAGAAAAGCAGCAGAAAAATCTAAATTAAAAATAGTAAATCGGAAAAACAACCAAAAGAATAAATTCAAAGAAAAGTGGTTTGATGAAGAATGTAAAACTAGAAGGGAAAAACTAAGACAGCTATCCAACCAAAAACATAAAGATCCAGACAGCCCAGATTTACGCCTCAGATACTGTGAGGCACTGAATCAATACAAACACACTCTAAGAAATAAAAAACAAGACCATATTCATTAACAACTCAGCGAAATTGAGGAGTCAATAAACCAAAATCATTTCTGGGAAACCTGGAACAACCTAAATTCAACAAAAAAAGAAGAATTGGCCATCCAAAATGGAAACATTTGGAAAAAACATTTTGAAAACCTTTACAAAGAAATACAAAACAAAGAACAAAAAACTCAAAATGCCATTTGTGAAAAACTAAAAAATTTAGAATCCTGTATTAAGGACAATCAGAACCCCCTCGACACCCCAATCACGGTGGAGGAGCTGAGTGATAAACTCAAGGCCCTCAAATCAAAAAAAGCAAGTGGACCTGACAGCATCAACATGAGATGCTCAAACACAGCAGCCCCCAAGCTGCAGGAGGCCCTGCTCAAACTCCTCAATCTTGTACTGAGAGCTGGGTATTTCCCTGAGACCTGGAACCAAGGGCTTATAACACCCATATATAAAAGTGGAGACAAATTAGACCCCAATAACTACCGGGCATCTGTGTGAGCAGTAATCTGGGGAAGGTGTTCTGCAGTATCATTAACGCCCGGATACTGGCCTTCCTTACCGAACACAGTGTCCTGAGTAAGAATCAGATTGGTTTCTACCAAAACACCGCACTTCTGATCATGTTTACACCCTACACACCTAATCAATAAACACGTCCATCAAACTAATAAAGGAAAAATATTAAGCTTGCTTTATAGACTTTAAAAGGCATTTGATTCAATTTGGCATAAAGGACTATTTCTTAAACTTCTTCAAAGTGGTGTAGGGGTAAAGTCTATGACATCATAAAATCGATGTACTCAGAAAATAAGTGTGGTGTGAAAATTAACAACAAAAGAACAGAATTCTTCACACAAGGGCGTGGGAGACAGGGCTGCAGTCTGAGCCCAACACTGTTCAACATCTATATCAATGAGCTGGCCACAGTGTTGGAGCAGTCTGCAGCCCCTGGCCTCACTCTACATGACACTGAAGTCAAGTTTCTGCTCTATGCAGATGACCTGGTCCTGCTGTCACCCACAGAGCAGGGGCTGCAGCAGAGCCTGGCACTGCTAGAGCAGTACTGTCAGACCTGGGCCCTGGCAGTAAACATGAACAAGACCAGAGTCATGATATTCCAGAAGAAAGCCAGATCTCAGGGAAATAAGTACCACTTCACTCTAGGTAACACCACCCTAGAGCACACCAGCAGCTACACATACCTGGGTCTGACCATCAGTGCGTCAGGGAGCTTTAACCTGGCAGTGAATGCACTAAAGGAGAAAGCACGCAGGGCTTTTTATGCCATAAAGAGGAGGCTCTACAATATAAATCCCGTCAAAATTTGGCTCAAAATTTTGAAAGTGTAATTCAGCCAATTGCTCTCTATGGCAGTGAAGTGTGGGGTCCAATCACCAACCAGGACTACACAAAATGGGACAAACACCCCACAGAAACCCTGCATGCAGAGTTCTGCAAAAACATCATGAGATTACAAAGAAAAACACCAAACAATGCATGCAGGGCTGAATTAGGCCTTTATCCATTGATTATTAACATCCAAAAAAGAGCATTAAAATACTGGATTCATCTAAAAACTAGTGACCCAAACTCACTCCATCATAAAGCCCTGCAATACCAAGAGCTCAGCCCAGAAAAGAGTCCCCTCAGCCAGCTGGTCCTGAAGCTCACTGAGCTGAGCAACACTGACATCAGTCAGCTTCAGGACAGCACTGCAAAAACAATTCCAATTAGTGTCAACCAAATTATAAAACACCTGAAACACTCCTATCTGGACCATTGGGATACAAACACTAAAACACAAAACAAACTAGAGTGCTATCGGACCCTAAATAGAAATTACACCCTGGCAGAATACCTGGTAACTGTCAGAAACACAAAGCAGAGGCAGATCCTGACCAAATACCCGGCTCAGTGACCACAACCTGGCCATTGAAAAAGGCCGACAGAGGCAAACCTGGCTGGCCAGGGAGAACAGGCACTGTGGTCACTGTGAGACAGGAGAGGTCGAGACAGAGATTCACTTCCTGACACACTGTGAAAAATATAAAAACATAAGGGACATTTTCTTCCCCAAATTCTGTGATTTAGTCCCAGAATTCCCAAAAATGTGATACCCAGAAGCTGTCAATCCTGCTGGGGAAGACAAACACACAGCCAGACTGGCGGTCAATACGTGGAGACCTGTCATAGCCTGAGGGACAGACCGTGAACACGTCACACTAGAGAGGAAAAAGAGAGAGGAGGGAGGAGGATTCTGTTTAATATAGAAAGAGGGAGGAGGGAGGGGTATTGTTTAATTGAGGAGGGGGGGATTCTGTTTAATAGAGGAGGGAGGGGATTCTGTTTGATATAGAGGAAGGAGGATTCTGTTTACTGTATTAATATAGAAGGAGGAGGGATACTGTTAGTATTAAGAAAAATTCTTTGTCTGTATATTTGAGTTGGTTATGCCATGTATGTGCTTTGGCAACACAATTATTTTTATTGTCATGCCAATAAAGCCAATTTGAATTTGAATTTGAATTTGAGAGAGAGAGAGAGAGAGAGAGAGAGAGAGAGAGAAAACAGACAAAAGAACACGTTGAAATCTGAAGTCTCGACCGCGCCGGACGCGTCAGAAGTGGAATAAAAAGCCAGCGACTGAGAGAGAGAGAGAGAGAGAAAGACAGAGAGAGAGAGAGAGAGAGAGAGACAGAGAGAGAGAGAGAGAGAGAGAGAGAGAGAGAGAACAGAGAGACCACATCAGGGACAACACATTGCAAAACATAATGGGAGGAGTTTATTACTGTAACCTGGCTAATTAAAAATAATATTATATATAGTCTCTGTAAGTCGCCTTGGATAAAGGCGTCTGCTAAATAAACAAATTTATATATATATATATATATATATATATATATATATATATATATATATATATATATATATATAATCACAGACACTCACAAATAGCATTAAAATCAACTAAGATAAAAAGTGATAAATGCAGAACGATATTATTATTATTATATTATTTTTATAATAATGAGTAATACACACCCACATGTTCATAATACAGGAGGTATATATTTATATAACCCTTTCTGCAATTATACAGTACAGAGAATTACAACGGCAGACAGCGTTGTATACACACGACACACACACACAGAGCTACAGTATCAATCGATATTACCAGCAGCTAATTACTGCAACAGCGAGATTGTGGTTCATCTATAATATTTTAAAACACACGTCGTTTAATTAAAAAGATACACACACATTTCTAAAGAAAAAACAAACAAACACACACACACAAAACCGTTTCGCACTGCAACCGCGTGTTTCCTCTTCCAAAAACAAAACACACAGCAAATACAGAACAAAACGAATCATAATTCAGAGACAGTTGAACACCAATCCTGTGTATCTATCTATCTATCTATGAACCTAGCTTGAGCCCAGGCGGCAGTGGATCCGGCGCTTACACACACTCCCGACTCTCACCTGAGTCACCATGATGATCCTGTCCATGAATCGCTCCACGCCCGCAAGAACAGAGCTGAGCTCGCTCGCTGCTTTCTGCAAACAACTAACTCGCCGTGTGCAATCGAGGTGGCGTGACTCAGTGTTAGAAAAGACCTATTATTATTATTATTATACGACCTAGCTAGCTAGCTATCTCTCTATCTGTGCCAAAGGTAACACGCAGCGGCCAGCGCTGTGTTACAAACTACACGCGATCAAACATTAAATAAGACTACAAAATATCTATTTTGATCTATCTATAGATGTTTTTTTAGCTTCGATTGCTTTTAAAAAAAAAAAATCGCACACTCCACGATCCCTTTCTTTCCTTCTGCGAACCCGATCCCTTGTTTTTTTGTCAAGTCTTCCCCCTCTCTCTCTCTTTCTCTCTATTCCCTCTGGCCTCCTTCCATGATTAAACCCAGATGGCTCTCCTCTCTCTCTCGCCCCGCCCCCTTTCCGCACGCCCGCTGGTGATCGATCAAAGCGACCGCAAAACTCCAAGACCCTCCCCTCCCGCGTTCTGCACACGCCCACTGCCAACTGCCAAACGTCGGCGAGAGGGACACGGAACACGCCCCCCTTTGTTCTGTCTCCGCCCAGGCATTCTAGCTCCTCCCACTGCCGTTTTGCAGATAGGGATTCAAGCCCCGCCCTCTGGCGTTTCCCTCGTCTTGACACGCCCACCGCTGCAGTCAAGCCCTGTGCAATTCAACACCGTTTCGCTGTTCTTAAAGGCATATCGTTTTAAAGCGATTTATTTATGACTTTTTTTTTTAAAAGGTCGAGCGCGGATAGTTAACGACAAACGTTTCGCGAAGAAGTCTTTCTCATTTTCTATAAAATATAAAATTCTTTGACAAACGTTTCAACTCAAATGCTAAAACAAACTTGACAAAATAAATATCTGCCATACTAAAGCATCAAACAGTAACTAAATATTTACAGTAGCTGCACAGGACAAACATATTCATGTGTGTGTTTGTGAATAATATCTGTGACTAACTATACACACACACACAAACTGACCCTGTGCTTGCCACACAAAACACAGCACAGTTTTAAAATCACACAATAATAAGAGAGCTAGTCTTTACTGCAAACCACAGGAATTGCAAGCACTTGGTGTATTACTCTCAGACACACACTGATGAAAGTTACACAGGCTGAAGTTACTGCTCATTGAAACTGCATTGAAAAGACTGATTTCAAAACAGACACACATGCAGTTATGTAGAGTTTGAGGACTTTGCATCGACTCCCATATTGTGTAGATTTTCCTTTATGATAAACTGACACACACACACACACACACAGTCACTAAGACAGAGTCACAGACACACACACACAGACACACACACTGACACAGAGTCACTGAGACACACACACACTGTCACTAAGACAGAGTCACAGACACACACTCACAGACACACACACACAGAGTCACTGAGACACACAGACAGACACACACACACACTCACTGAGACAGACACACACTCACAGACACACACACACAGAGACAGAGACACACACTGACACACACACTGAGTCACACACACACACACACACACACAGACACACAGGGCAGGACAGGGTGTGGTTTCTTAAGTATTTGTTCTGTTATTCTGGGCGAGTGCTAACAGCATTAATTGCTTTGTCAAAACCTGTTCAAAACTCAAAGTGCGAGGGCCAAGATCTCCCGAGTCTCACACACACGGGACTGAAGGAGAGAGGGGGACAGAGGGAGAGAGAGGGAGTGGAGGTATTCCCTGTGCTTTACAATGCTTCCCTATGCTTTACCAGACCTCTCTGTGCTTTACAATGCTTCCCTATGCTTTACCAGACCTCTCTGTGCTTTACAATGCTTCCCTATGCTTTACCAGACCTCTCTGTGCTTTACAATGCTTCCCTATGCTTTTACCAGACCTCTCTGTGCTTTACAAAGCTTCCCTATGCTTTACCAGACCTCTCTGTGCTTTACAATGCTTCCCTATGCTTTACCAGACCTCTCTGTGCTTTACAATGCTTCCCTATGCTTTACCAGACCTCTCTGTGCTTTACAATGCTTCCCTATGCTTTACCAGACCTCTGTTTTACAATGCTTCCCTATGCTTTACCAGACCTTACAATGCTTCCCTATGCTTTACCAGACCTCTCTGTGCTTTACAATGCTTCCCTATGCTTTACCAGACCTCTCTGTGCTTTACAATGCTTCCCTATGCTTTACCAGACCTCTGTTTTACAATGCTTCCCTATGCTTTACCAGACCTTACAATGCTTCCCTATGCTTTACCAGACCTCTCTGTGCTTTACAATGCTTCCCTATGCTTTCACTGTGCTTGATCACACTTTGCTGTGTTTTTACCATGGGAGACGTTGCTTCTCTCTCTCTCTACACTGTTACACTCTGCACAGCAGCTGTCTCGGACTGACCTCCAGGAGAGGGGAAGGGGGGGGTGTCGTTTTAACCCTTTAATGGCTGCGGGGGACCAGCTGTCGCTCTAACTCAGGGTGAAACTGGGGGGTAGGGAAGTAGGGTTAAGCGACAAATACTGACAGACACAGACACACTGAAATTCACACATTAGAAGAAGTGACGTTCCCCACCAGAGTCCATTTGCAGCCACTAAACTCCTAAAAGTCTCAGAGAGTGGAGATCTCACACTCCGAGCGTCAACGACAAAGCCGTCACAAAACGCCCAAACCACAGCTGGTCTGCTGGACTCAGTTTAGTTTCAATCACGCTGATGAAGGCACTAGAGCCCCAAACTAGAGCTGGTCTGCTGGACTCAGTTTAGTTTCAATCACGCTGATGAAGGCACTAGAGCCCCAAACTAGAGCTGGTCTGCCGGACTCAGTTTAGTTTCAGTCACGCTGATGAAGGCACTAGAGCCCCAAACTAGAGCTGGTCTGCTGGACTCAGTTTAGCTCCCCTCTCTCTATCTTTGCCAC
>CM072692.1:1273682-1348682 GCA_036884735.1 Huso huso
TATATTAAAGATGAATAGATAGACAGAAAATAAACAAGTTAACAGCATAATAAACAAAGGAGATAAGGGAAGACACACACACAAATATCAAAGATACACACACACACAAAGATCAAGACACAGACACACAAAGATCAAGACACAGACACACACAAAGATCAAGACACAGACACACACAAAGATCAAGACACAGACACACAAAGATCAAAGACACAGACACACAAAGATCAAGACACAGACACAGACAAAGATCAAGACACAGACACACACAAAGATCAAGACACAGACACACAAAAGATCAAGACACAGACACACAAAGATCAAAGACACAGACACACAAAGATCAAGACACAGACACAGACAAAGATCAAGACACAGACACAGACAAAGATCAAGACACAGACACACAAAGATCAAAGACACAGACACACAAAGATCAAAGACACAGACACACAAAGATCAAGACACAGACACACACAAAGATCAAGACACAGACACACACAAAGATCAAGACACAGACACACAAAGATCAAGACACACACAAAGATCAAAGATACACACAAAGATCAAGACACAGACACACAAAGATCAAGACACACACACACAAAGATCAAAGACACAGACACACAAAGATCAAGACACAGACACACACAAAGATCAAGACACAGACACAGACAAAGATCAAGACACAGACACACACAAAGATCAAGACACAGACACACAAAGATCAAGACACACACAAAGATCAAGATACACACACACACAAAGATCAAGACACAGACACACAAAGATCAAACACACACACAAAGATCAAAGATACACACACAGACCCACTCACACTAGCAAGTTTATTACAGGCAAGCTAACAACTGGATGCTTCCATTTACTGTCAGAGAGAGAGAGAGAGAGAGAGAGAGAGAGAGACAGACAGACAGACAGGACAGACCCCCCACCCCCAGATTCTGATTCTCTCAATAACCTTTGAGCTAAAGAAGATCCTGATCAAGTTTCAGTCCCGTCCCCTCCCCTCTCTCTCGGACCCCTCAGGGGGGGCTGTTTCTATTTCAGTCCCACACCCCACCCCCCCTCCTGAACTCGGCATCATCCTGGGCTCAGCCAATCAGAGCGCAGGGACATGGCATGGTTGCCTTGGAGACGCAGTCATGGGTGAGAGAATTCCAGGAAGGAAGAAGGAATGAGGTCATCACATTCCTCCAGGCAAGGAGAAAGACAGAGAGAAGAGAGGAGAGGACAGGAGAGAGGAGAAGAGAGGACAGGAGAGAGGAGAAGAGAGGACAGGAGAGAGGAGAAGAGAGGACAGGAGAGAGGAGAAGAGAGGACAGGAGAGAGGAGAAGAGAGGACAGAAGAGAGGACAGGAGAGAGGAGAGAAGAGATGAGTGGGGAGAGAGGAGAGGGGAGGAGAGAAGACAGGAGAGGAGAGACAGAGAGAGGAGGAGAGGACAGGAGAGAGGAGAGCGAGGGGAGGAGAAGAGAGGAGAGAGCTCTGTATCTAATCTATGAGATTGTGGCCTGATTTGTAATAAACTCTCAATCTCCCTCTATTCTCTCATCCATCTAGCCATCTCTCTCTCTCTCTCTCGTAATTGTGTAATTAAATCTCTTCACCCTTGTGATGTGTTTGCAAAACTCTCTGGGGGAGGGGGAAGAGAGAGAGAGAGAGAGAGAGAGAGAGAGAGGGGGGTTTAGTTCATTTAGAGTCTGTCTCAAATTCAAAACAGTATCGACAAGTCACACAAGCAGCATCGTTGCCAAAAAATCAACGCAGCTATGAAAAAGTAAAATAAAACGCACAGAAAATCGCTCGTGTTTGTCTCTGTATGTAACTCCCAGTGCGATCAGAGCGGACGTGTTGAAAGATCTCCACTCTGCTCTTCCAATGCTAGACCGGACACACGATTCTGACGTCTCTCCCTTTTTTCCTCTCTCTCTCCAAAAAAAGATTTGCAGTTTCTCCTCCTTCATCCCTCCTTCTCTCCCCTCTCTCTCATCCTCCCTCTGCTCTCTCCCCCCTCTCTCTCTCACACACAAGAGTTCCTTTGTGTTTAAACTTCCTGTCAGCATCTGGGAACGATTAAAACGATTAAAAACGCTGAGCCAACAAAAATAACACACACCACCACCGCAATATACTGAGAATTTGAGAACTGCAATTTCCCAGTTAAAGTTGAATGTTTATCTAAGTGTATATAGACAAAGATGAAGGAAACTGGCTCCCTGGGGCGGCCATCTTGGCTCCAGCCCCTCATTAGCTCTGGATGAGACTCGGGCTCCGTCTCAGAGTCGCCATGGAGGCAGTTTCCTGGCCTGGCAGAGTTAGTTTTAGGGTGTGTTGGGAAAGTCTGGATTTCTGCTGGAGTTTGCAAAACATGGTTCTGTCTTGATTAAAAAAATAAAACAGCTAAAAGAAAGATATAGATATATAGATATATGGAGAGAAAGACAGATTTAAGACAGAGAAAGACTTCTAGTGGAAACGTTTGCCATTGAATTTACACTCACAGAGAGAGTCTGTCTGTGTCTGCATCTTCACTCTCTCAATGAATCCCTTCACAGAACTGGAGAGGTAATTCAACAAGACCAGACACACTCACTGACACACTGAGACACACACTCACAGGGCTGGGAATCAGACTCCTATCGCACAGCAGTGTGATCCATTCCAGGTTTTACTGCTACCAGCTTGATCAGCCCCCAGTGTGTCTAGCTAACAAGCTCAGGGGTGTCTTATTATTAAACTCCTAGTGAAACCTGGACTGGATCAAAGACCATTTGCATTATAGCTGGAGAGAGACAGAGACACACAGAGAGAGAGAGAGAGAGAGAGAGAGAGAGAGAGAGAGAGAGAGAGAGAGAGAGAGAGAGAGAGAGAGAGAGAGAGAGAGAGAGAGAGAGAGAGAGAGAGGAGCTGCCAGGTTATTTCTCTCTGTCAGTCTTGCTTCGTTATTATTTCAATAGCCTGGCTGTGCTGTTCATTGTCTTTCCATTACTGACTGATTGACCCAATCTGGGAGCCAGAGACTGCCGACACAAAACACCTTTAATTAGTGCGTGTGCGTCTCAGCGAGCGAGCGGCGGCGTGTGTGTGTGTGTGTGTGTGTGTGTGTGTGTGTGTGTGGTCTCTTTCATCTGAGATGAGACACTCCGAGATCACAACAGAGGGGCGACCAGACTTATTAACTGATACAAGAGGGGGAGAGAGAGAGAGAGAGAGAGAGAGAGTGGGAGAGGTGAGGAGAGAGAGAGGAGAGAGAGAGAGAGAGAGAGAGAGAGAGGTGGGAGAGAGAGGAGAGAGAGGTGAGAGAGAGAGAGAAAGAGAAAGGGTGGGAGAGGAGGAAAGATTTTGGAAGTAACTGGATGTTGGAGAGATGTAGGGGGTCCCTGGAGAGGGGGGTGGAGGAGGGAGGGGGGGGGGGGGCAGACCCCAGTACTGTAACTCTACCCCCCCCTCCCCCCCCCCCTAAAGAAACAAACATTCCTGTCCTGTGAGTCATGAGAGGAAAACAGATGTGCAGGAAAAGAGGGGAGGGCTGGTTCTCTCTTTCTTTCGTTCCCTCGCTCTCTTGAAAAACGTTATCTAGCACGTTTGTGTATTTCCAGCAGTGATAACTCGAGTTATATAGAACACACAGAGTAAAACACGTTAACAACAATTACTTTACTGCAATTTCAGCAAACCGAGCTGCTAGAACTGGAACCGTAATAATAACTGGGACTGACCCCAGGGTCTGAGATATATATAGACAGATAGACATGGCGACTTTCACGCGATTTGATTGGCTCTCGTAATGTTGATATTTGCATATCCCGATTACTCAGAATTCTATACCTCATGGCTTCTCTCACCTTAACTCAAGAGATTATAGATAGATAGATAGATAGATAGATAGATAGATAGATAGATACACACATTATCTATATCTATCTATCTATCTATCTATCTATATACACACACACACAAAGGCTATATTTGCATCCTGAGCCATTCAAATAAAGTCCTAATCCCACAGTAGTGACGTCAAAAACTGATAATTCCTCTAGAGGAAAATATACTTGAACTTTGACCCTTTCGACTCCTCGAGACCGTCCAATTCAAACACAAAACATCTCGTTTTCAATCACTGGACGACACCCACAGCACAGAAATGTTCTTTAATGAGAATACCTTATCAAATAAAAACGATGCCAAGCTGGTGCATTCGTATATCTCAGAGAAACTGGAGAGGAACGGGAAATTAAAACAAGGTAAAGGCGATTGTTCAAATCCAGTGAGTCTCTTCTCGTTTATTTGTTGTTTGGAGGAGGGGAGGGTGGGAAATACAGCCCCCTCGCTGACACTACGCCGACAGACCGTACTCTCCGGCCCTGTCGCCATGGTAACGAGCTTCACCGAGCGGGTAATTGGTCTGTCTGTGTGTCTCGGTCTGAATGCATTAAAAGGCTCTCGTTTTAATTGCTCTGTCGGGCTGCCCTGGTTTGAAGACGTTCAAAATGAACGACCGACTCTCTCGTGAAGAGAGCTAGCGAATCCACAGCAGAGGCTGCGGCTCCTCGCTTCTTGGGTCGCCATGCTTTTGATAGAGGTCTGTATCGTTTGTATCGCTGGCTCGCCGGTCCCAGAGGTTCGAGAAAGGGGTCTTGATACCAGGAGGTTCAAATCCCGGCTCAGCCACTGACTCCCTGTGTGTGTGTGTGACCCTGAGCGAGTCGCTTCACCTCCTTGTGCTCCGTCCTTCGGATGAGACGTCAAACAAACGAGCTCCTATTGGAAGTGACTCTGCAGCAGCAGCAGCAGCAGTTGTTGATGATGCAGAGTTCACCCCCCCTAGTCTCTGGAAGTCGCTTTGGAGAAAAGCCTCTTCTAAAATCGCTCACTCATAATAATAATAATAATAATAATAATAATAATAATAATAATAATAATAAAACAAGGCCACAGGAGAGCTCACGGTAGTTAAATCTATTGAGTTATTGAATTGCCATCAACAGCATCTAAATACAGTACATGATGTATCGTAATAGATGCCTGTATCGTTTGTATTGGGGGGTACAAAAGAAAGTTAAAGCTCCCAGCACAGCTCCCAGCATCCCTCACCAGTGGTGCCGGTGAGGAGGCATGCTGGGAGCTGCAGTTCTAACCTGGGCTGTACTGATTCACTGCGTCTCAAGACCACAGAACAGCTCATTGTAGTTGAACTACAGCTCCCAGCATCCCTCACCACTGGTGCCGGTGAGGAGGCATGCTGCGAACTGTAGTTCTAGCCAGGGGTGTACAGATTCACTGCGTCTCAAGACCACAGAACAGCTCATTGTAGTTCACAGAGTGGTTCTTGAGAGCCGTGTGTTTTATAGCTGGTATGATGAACACACGCTCTCCCGGTCTCACTGAACAGAACAGCCCATAATTAAAGGATCATGTGATCTTCCTGTGCCTCAAAACACAAACATCACATGAACCTTATCAGAACACTAGTGTATCCATACACCCCAATATGAGAAGAGCTTCAACATATAGATGCAAAACTGTGACACACACACAGACAGACAGACGGACGGAGGTACAGACAGACAGACAGACAGACAGACACCCCCTTGTATCCCCAGAATCTGATTCTTAAGAACTTTTAGCTAAATTATGTTGATAGCGAGTTTCTTGACAATGGGAGAAACGCTTCAAAACAGATAGATGTTGGCAAGGGCTTTATTACACTGTGTGCCACGCTTTTACTGTGGAAAAAATTATAAAAAAAGGAAGAAAGGGAGGGAGAGAGAGAGAGACTGAAAATTACATAAAGGAAAGAGAGGGGATGGGAGGCAGATGTGAGAGAGAACTGAAAATTACACAAAGGAAAAAGGAGAGAGGGGGGGAGGCAGATGTGGAAAGCAGATGTGAAAGAGAGAGAGACACACACAGAGAGGGGAGAGGACAGAGAGAGAGGAGGGAGAGAGAGACACACAGGGAGAGAGAGAGAGAGAGAGAGAGGGGAGAGAGAGACACACAAAAGGGAGAGGACAGAGAGAGAGGAGGGAGAGAGACACACAGGGAGAGAGACAGAGAGAGACACACAGAGGGGGAGAGAGAGACACACACACACAGAGGGGAGAGGAGAGAGAGACACACAGGGAGAGAGACAGAGAGAGAGACACACAGAGGGGGGAGAGAGAGACACACAGAGGGGGAGAGAGAGACACAGAGGGGGGAGAGAGACACACACAGAGGGGGGAGAGAGACACACACAGAGGGGGGAGAGAGACACACACAGAGGGGGGAGAGAGAGAGAGACACAGACGGGGAGAGAGAGACACACACACACAGGGGGAGGGGAGAGAGACAGAAGGAGAGAGAGAGACACACAGGAGAGAGAGACAGAGAGACACACAGAGGGGGGAGAGAGACACACAGAGGGGGGAGAGAGAGACACACAGGGGGGGGAGAGAGAGAGACACAGGGGGAGAGAGAGAGAGACACACACACAGAGGGGAGAGGAGAGAGAGACAGAAGGAGAGAGAGACACACAGGGAGAGAGACAGAGAGAGACACACAGAGGGGAGAGAGAGACACACAGAGGGGGGAGAGAGAGACACACACACGGGGAGAGAGACAGAGAGAGGGGGGTGCAGAGAGGAGATTTTTCAACACATCCGCTTCTGTTCAAACTGGGAGTTTCATACTGAGAGAAACCCGAGTGATTTCTGTGCGTTTATTTTTTATTTTTAGCCGCGTTGACTTTTGAGAGAGAGAGAGAAGGAGAGGGTTTTTCAAAGCTGGAAAACAGATGTGAGAGAGAGGGAGGAGGAAAGAGAGAGAGAGAGAGAGAGGAGGAGGAGGACAGAGAGAAAGTGGTCTCAGACAGTCCCAGGAGAGAACAGGATTTCCGACTCGCTGCATATAATATAAAAGATATCCCACTTCCAAATCCTTCCAAAGAAACTGCAATTGATATTTTAGAGACAGCGTACTAATAACACTACTAACAATAATAATAATAATAATAATAATAATAATAATAATAATAATAATAATAATAATAACGGCTGTGATGGTTCAACCACTTTCATTTGAAGCCAATTATTAATTGACAAAAAAAAACACAGCGTTTCTTCCAAATGGAAGTGTCGTTTGCTGCCCGCGGGTCTCTGTGCAGGTTTGCTGGAGCGTGTGTGTCGCTAATCCCCTGGTGAAGTGGCCCAGTGCTTGGGATCTGATTGCAATCTGATCCCCCTGCTTCAGCAAAGAGGCTTGAGCGTCCGGTAACGAGATCAGCAGGGATAAACCCCTGTTATCCGTCATGATCCAAAAACCGGGATTAAAAACAGGGAGGGAGGGAGGGAGGGAGGAAGGGGTGAAAACGAGGCTTGATGGGCCCAGCGGTTTGAGAAAAGGGGTCTTGATACCAGGAGGTTCAAATCCAGGCTCAGCCACTGATTCCCTGCGTGTGTGTGTGTGTGTGGGCAGCAGTGTTGAGTAGTGGTCAGGGCTCTGGACTCTTGACCGGAGGGTCGTGGGTTCAATCCCAGGTGGGGGACACTGCTGCTGTACCCTTGAGCAAGGTACTTTACCTAGATTGCTCCAGTAAAAACCCAACTGTATAAATGGGGAATTGTATGTAAAAATAATGTGATATCTTGTAACAATTGTAAGTCGCCCTGGATAAGGGCGCCTGCTAAGAAATAAATAATAATAATAATAATAATAATAATAATAATAATGTGTGTGCGTGTGTGACCCTGAGCGAGTCGCTTCACCTCCTTGTGCTCCGTCCTTCGGATGAGACGTCAAACAAACGAGCTCCTATTGGAAGTGACTCTGCAGCAGCAGCAGCAGCAGTTGTTGATGATGCAGAGTTCACCCCCCTAGTCTCTGGAAGTCGCTTTGGGAGAAAAAGCCTCCGCTGAAGGACTCGTTAATAATGATAACAGAGATAGAGATAGAGGCGCGTCAGAATCGTGTGTCCAGTCTAGCATTGGAAAAGCTTCTGTTCAAACTGGGAGTTTCATACAGAGAGGAAGAGGAGCGATTTCTGTGCGATTTTTTATATTTTTTGACGATGATGAATAAAGACCGTTTGAATTTGAGAGAGAGAGAGAGAGAGAGAGAGAGAGAGAGAGAGAGAGGGTGTACCAACAACTGTATACCATAATATATATATATATATATATATATATATATATATATATATATATATATATATATATATATATATATATATTAAAATATAGTATTTGAACAAAGAACCCACGCAGATGTGGAAAATTAGTCTGAAATGTATCATTATTATTATTTTTTTTTTAAATAGTTGAAAAATGTTTCTTTATCCCGTGCATAACAAATAATTACCGCTCCGAGTCTCACATCCTGCCCATTGTGTTTGAACGCAGCGGATGTCGGTCTTTGTCCAGTTTCGCCTCGACATCCTCCCCACTTTTCCACTCAAAAATATCAATTTCTAGACACGCGTGATACAGTCACCACGCGTTCTACCATTAATAATAATAATAATAATAGTAATAATAATAATAATAATAATAATAATAATAATACAGGATGGAAAAAATAACCCTTTGTTTACATAAAAATGTCGTCACCACCCGTACTAGTAATTTGATACCAATTTTTAATATAACAGACACAAGTGGAATTTATTTAAGAATTTTACATTTAAAACAATGATATTTTTAAAATAATAATAATAAATATTGTATCTTACCAGTGAAATATCTCCGGCAGCCAGTCCTCCGTCCATGCGAGGCCTCTTGCACTCCGCCGCGGCCGCGTTCATCGAACTGGCCGCCAAAGACGCCTCGGAGTCCGGATCTCCTCGCTTGATTCCCCGGGTGGAGCTCAAACCGCTCCCGGGCGACGATGATAAAGCTTGGGCCGGGTTATCAACATCCCTTTCCCGGTCTAACATTACCCGAGCTCCCGGCATCATAATGTTGGAAACGACCTCGGCCGACATAATAATAATAATAATATTTTTAAAAATATATATATATGTACGTATGTATGTTTGCAAGCGAGAAAGGTACACACCCCACAGTCTAAATAAATAAATAAATAAATAAATCGATGTGTATTTATTAAAATAAAAAGGCTGGGATAAGGTTACTGTTCTCAATGCTTATGGGATATAATGTGCAGAATATTATTGTTAGCGGCGCTGTTATTAATAATAATAATAATAATAATATAATATTATTATTATGAAACAAAAGACGGCGTGTTTCTGAAAAACAACCACAAACAAAAACCAGCGGGCGGGAAAAAAAACACAAATAAATAAAAAATATATCTGAATTCAATGCTGTACTACCAGCGGGTGTGAACTACACACAATTCCGTTCAAAAGAAACGCAGGAAAACTAAAAAAACACGCGTGGAATTTGCAATCCTGCAGCATAAGTAATGGAGGTGGGGGGAAAAAAATGGAATAGCCAATGGATAGATTATAACAAAATATATCGGGTTATAAATATGATGATGATTTCAATGTGCGAAGATCAATGTCCAGCCTGCGCGACACGAATGATGAAACCGGTCCTGTGGTTTTTATATATATCTATATAAAGAGAGTCCACAGCGGCGTCGCTTGTTTATTTAAACATGTCCTTTTAAAAAAAAAAAAAAATCGATTTTCCCGTCTTGTCTTCTTGTGGCTGGATTCACATTGACTCCTGGTTTTAATTAAATCACCTCCGACAGAAAAAAAACAAAGGCAGTCGTTCGTTCTCGTTCCTTCTCTCTCTCTCTCCCCCTCTCTTTCTTCGTGGGGGGAAAAATATATCTATTTATATATATTTCACCGCTTGCTGTAAACCGTTGGCCGGTGGATGGCTAATTATTTATATACGATATACACCCTTTTTTTCTATCCTGTTTTGTATTCAACGCTATAATCCGATTTTTTGGTGCAATAATATTTTATTAGAATTATTATTATTATTATTAGCGGTCTGATTGGAGCATGTAGGAGATTGTCCAAAGAAAGCGTCTCTTATACTCCGCTCGACCTTCGACTCATATAGTCTTTTTTTTCAGCACTAAAATGTAAATAACGTTCCTTAATTTCACGGCGCTGCTTTTTAATCCCGAACCACCCTCGTTTCTCTTTCTTTCTCTCTCTCTCTCTCTCTCTCTCTCTCGATTCCTCGCCGAGGCTGATGACGAGGATTCGGCTAGACTTCGGGAATCTCCGGCAAGTGGAAAAGCCGAGGGGAATGAAAAAGAAATTAAAATTAGCCCGGATCTGACGAAGGATTCTTCAATGTGGGCTCCGCTCTGTTGTTACGCAAGAATCAGGGATCAGAAAGGAGAGGAAATGGGATCGAGTGTGGCCAAGCGCGACCCCTGGCGGTCATTCATAGAAGTGTGACTCGAGTTTTCATTTTTTATTTTTTAATAGGACATTTCATGAAAGACAGACCTTTTTAAAATTTATATGTATTAATTGTATTATATCTTTATAGTATAGAGAGGTCTGTAGGCTAGAGAACCCTACCAAATATTATTATTTCTTAGCAGACGCCCTTATCCAGGGCGATTTACAATTGTTACAAGATATCACATTATTTTTACATATAATTACATTATTTATGTATTTTTTACACACAATTACATTATTTTTATTTTTTTACACATTATTTTTACATACAATTCCCCATTTATACAGTTGGGTTTTAACTGGAGCAATCTAGGTAAAGTACCTTGCTCAAGGGTACAGCAGCAGTGTCCCCCACCTGGGATTGAACCCACGACCCTCTGGTCAAGAGTCCAGAGCTCTAACCACTACTCCACACTGCTGCCCTATAAGGCAGAAGGCAACTTTGCTAGTACTGTAATACGGTATAGTTAGAAAAAAAGGTGTTTTAATGACCCCCTAGTGGCGAATAATAACATTATCCGCTTTAAAATCCCTTGATTGTAATACACGGTTGTCGAGCGACCTCTGGCGGTTATGTAAAAAAATAGCACCTCTTCTGCTTAAAACGTGAATTGCCGAACAAAGGCGGAAAAGAACGAAGAGTGGAGTGTGGAACAATAGGATTCGGAATTCCAAACTCGGAAGCACTCGTGGACCCCTGGACTAATTGTCAGTGCTTATTTTATGAAAAAATGTCATAGTATGTTTTCCTTTTAAATGCGTGCTGACTAAGAATTTAGCATTTTTCTAGACAAGCATAATTAAATAAAGCTTCTTTACAATTCTGCGCTGAGAGAGCGCCAGTCCGCTGCTAGGGACGATCCTGCTCGTTTTTTGGTAGAAGACAGTATATAGTTGATAGCTACCAGGTGACCAGGTGAGTTTTTATCGCGATACGGGGGCTGTGTGTCCCAACCGAACCAGCCTCACGCGCTCTGCGTCACAGGGAAGAGACAGGAGAGTTCTTTTCAACCACGTGTGTCAGAAACACGGAATATTTAGTGACTGTTCTTTCTTTCTTTTTCTTTCTGTACGGCTGTTGTCTTTATGAAAACAAAGTATTACGATGCAGGAGGCGGTGTGGTTCAGCGGTTAAAGTCCAGGGCTTATAACCAGAAGGACACCGGTTCAAATCCCAGCTCTACCTCTGACTGACTGATTGACTCGCTGTGTGTGACCCTGAGCGAATCCCTTCACCTCCTGCGGGTGAGATGTTAAATCAACGTCCTGTTGGAAGTGACTCTGCATATAATGCACAGCTCACAGCCTACCTCTGTAAAGCGCTTTGTGATGGTGATCCGTTATGAATATATGGCATAGTTTTCTGTATATGCAATCTCCTGTGTGAATGCCTTGGCTCCCTGACTGTCCTGTAGTTCAGTTTGAATGAAACAGAGCTGCTCTAGAGCAGATACCGGCAAGAGATTTACACGCACGCTCGCTGAGAAGCGCCGCGCTGCTTCATAAAACACACACAAGCTGTACCTGACTGATTACAGCTCCCTGGAAGCTGATTGGCTGATGCGACCCAATCATTTTCCACTGACTGATGACAGGAGCCCGCTGGAGCTGGAAGCTGATTGGCTGATGCGACTGAATCATTTTCCACTGTCTGATTGACAGGAGCCCGCTGGAGCTGGCAGCTGATTGGCTGATGCGACTGAATCATTTTCCACTGTCTGATTGACAGGAGCCCGCTGGAGCTGAAAGCTGATTGGCTGATGCGACCGAATCATTTCCCACTGTCTGATTGACAGGAGCCCGCTGGAGCTGAAAGCTGATTGGCTGATGCGAATGAATGGGTTTCTAATATATCATAAAACTCTCAGGTAACTATGATGGTTCCGATATATTTACAAAAGGATTCAAAGCGATGGACTTCTTTCATGTGATCAAATACAATAATAAATGTATTTATTTATTTATTTATTTATTTATGGGGGGGGGGTATTATTTTGTTGTCCATTGTAAGTAACCCCCTGTTTACTTTCTCTCTGAATCTCTTGCTGTCCTATAATCCTCCCTCTTCAGATAATAAGCTTTAACGAGCCCCAGCTACACCTCAGCATTGCCCCGGTTGGTTCATTATTAAAGCGGGCTGTCGAGACTGCCAGCGAGCCGAGCGAGGTGTGATATAAACACGCACGATTATTTAAACTCTTTCGTGACTTGAATGTCTCAGAACAGCTGTTTGTTTATCTTGGATTCCGGTCTGTTTGTCGCCCAACCCCAAGTACCGCTCGTTTTTGAACTAATATACTTTCGGTTTCATGTTCAACGCAGTTCGCTTCAGCTGCACGGAAGAGACGCGCTTGGGGTGAAGTTGGTGAGTCGATTTTGTACTTTTTTATCGTTGAGGATAGTGGTTTATAAAACTATATTCATAATAATAACAACAATAATAATACTAACAACAATACAATAAATACATAATAATAATAATAATAATAATAATAATAATAATATATTTATGCATTGTACGGATGTCTTTGCGTCATAGGGCCGCCTCTCAAACACAAGCGCTATCCAAACCAATTCAATGTCATTTCAACACTGTGCAATAATCTTATTCATGTAAGTCGCCTTGGATAAAGGCGTCTGCTAAATAAACACATAATAATAATAATAATAATAATAATAATAATAATAATAATAATAACAGTTATTCTGGATTTCAAACAGTTTAGAAATAGGAAAATAAACTAAAGCTCCACTAAAGTGTAGACTGGAAGTCTTTCCCTGCGTCTTCAAATTGAGAAAGACTTGCAGTGGAAACGTTTGTCGTTGAAGTTCGTATTTCTAAGCTCGTCGCTAATGAGTGTTTCAGAGCTGTTTTCAAAACACTGGTTCAGTTTTGAAGGTTTGCTGCCTTAAAACAGCGGGGTTGTGAAATTCAAGAGATTCTAGAAACGTCTCTTTTGTAAAAACAACACGTGTAACGCGCAGGAAAGGTGATCTGTCACTCTTGTGGTAAGTTTGAAATCCTCTTGTCTGATATTACAAAATAAATGCAGCTGTGAGGAACTCCACTGACCGCAGAACTCTGTAGGAGAGAACAACTGGGCTACACCTGGAAGAGGAATGGGGGCTCCTGTATAAAACCTTCAGAGTGTGATACAGCACAGTGACAGCATGGGGAAGCATAGGGAAGCATTGTAAAGCACAGAGAGGTCTGGTAAAGCATAGGGAAGCATTGTAAAGCACAGAGAGGTCTGGTAAAAGCATAGGGAAGCATTGTAAAAGCACAGAGAGGTCTGGTAAAAGCATAGGGAAGCATTGTAAAAGCACAGAGGTCTGGTAAAACATAGGGAAGCATTGTAAAGCACAGAGAGGTCTGGTAAAACATAGGAAGCATTGTAAAAGCACAGAGAGGTCTGGTAAAGCATAGGGAAGCATTGTAAAAGCACAGAGAGGTCTGGTAAAAGCATAGGGAAGCATTGTGAAGCACAGAGGGTCTGCTAAAGCATGGGGAAGCATTGTAAAGCACAGAGTTTCTCTTTTCTTTTTTGGAATGTAACTATTGTACTTTTTACTAATGGCGTGAGTCTAGACTTTTAATATGCACTATCGGATGCTACACATTCTGTAAATGTTTTGCAAAATGCTCCATTGTTGAGTGAGTGAGAGAGAGAGTTGAGGCGAATGCCCAGCCTGACCGCTGGAAGTCTTCGTTGTGGGTAGCTTGGTTTAAAATCTTTATTTTTGGCCTTTTTGTGCCCTGTTTGATTTGTGTTTAATTCATAAACGGGCTCAAACAGCGCTTAGACCGCAGCTTCCCAGCCTCCGCTATCCTTTCACATGTGTATCTTTCAGAACCTGCTACTTCCTCTTCAAGAAAAATGTGAAGGGGTCGCGCACAAGGTGCCACAGATCCTTTCTGAAAGAGAGCAGAACAGGAGGAGTGAAACAGCAAGCTGAAAAAAGAGAGAGCTACGGACTACAGACATGGGCGCGAAAAACAGCAAACCCGATCAGCGGTAATGACTTTTATTGGCAGCAGTGTGGAGTAGCGGTCAGGGCTCTGGACTCTTGACTGGAGGGTCGTGGGTTCAATCCCAGGTGGGGGACACTGCTGCTGTACCCTTGAGCAAGGTACTTTACCTAGATTGCTCCAGTAAAAACCCAACTGTATAAATGGGGAATTGTATGTAAAAATAATGTGATATCTTGTAACAATTGTAAGTCGTCCTGGATAAGGGCGTCTGCTAAGAAATACATAATTATTATTAGTCTTATTTTGCAACTCCAGATTAATACGAAACCGCTGGTTCCCGCAGATCAGTCAGCTGCGATTCATTATCTGTGGCGAGGAAACCCCTCGCCTCACCTACACCTGCTAATCTCTTATAATCTACATGGAAACTACTGAAGCAAAATCTAACTGAACCCTTCACTCTGCGTTTTCAAACGCATTGTACAGTTTGTCCTCTTGATTTATTCTTTGATTTTCTTAATTTTATTACCAGTGCTGTCCATTCAAAAGTAACCTTTTTCACCGCTGTATTGTTTTAACCTGTCTCCACATCATGTCTACAGACCACACCCTTTGGCACCGGGTCTTCAGAGCTGGTACGCAGCTGTATTCTATGATTCTCTTAATAAAGTTCTATTACAGGTGGTGTCCAGTGAAGATTATCCGGTCTTTTAACCTCTGCCCATATTAAAGGCTACATCAGGACCTTTGTATTTTATTGTGTTACATGTTCCCATGTGTTGCTACAGCTGTTTACGTAAAGTGGGTGTATTGCTTTAATTTATTTTATTTTTTTTTTTACATTTTGATCACTTTTTTTAAACTTCTAAATTGCATTCCCTGCTTCAAGATGGCTTCCCATGTACCCGCATGGACCTCAGACTTTCCCATCATCCTCCTGCTCACATATGTAACTGAGATGGATTTGACAGTGAGGAGGATGATGGGAAATGTAGTTCTGAGAGGTCCATGCGGGTACATGTGATACCAGCGAGCAGGAGGATGATGGGAAATGTAGTTCTGAGAGGTCCATGCGGGTACATGGGAAGCCATCTTGAGGCAGAAAATGCAATTTAAAAGTTTAAAAAAGTGGTCAAAATGTAAAAAAATAAATAAATAAATAAACAAGACACACAGTTGTAGCAACACATGGGAACATGTAACACAATCAAATAAAAAGGTCCTGATGTAGCCTTTAATGATGCAGAACCACTCCCTTTTGATTCTGAGCTACAGCACAATGGATCATTACACCTCGGGGTGGCAGTGCTCCAGGATTCTCTCAATCCCAGCTGCCCTTTTCAGTGCCACGTTGTTTTTACCCTTTGGGCATACTGATGATGCAGTTTACTTTCACCTCTCCCCCTCCATTTTAATATATATATACATTACTCTTTCTTTAATACTGGATTTCAAAAAGGCTGAAACATGGGGAATAGAACAGAGAACATTACTGGAAATAAAACAGAAAAGTCCATGTGATCAGACAGGAGAGCTGGCTGTGGAGGAGAGCAGGTACCCCCTCCTTCACTCTTCACTCTTAGGCACCCCTGTGAGCGGGGCTTGTATCAGTTTGCAACCCCGCTGCTAGCGCCTCAGGAAGCATTTCAGCAACAGCTTGAGAGAAACTCTAACAGAAGCCTTCACTTTGACCTGCGCACGAAGGTACCCGCCACACTGCGATCACGTGACCCAACACTGTGAGCTGCTGTCTTCACACAGTACACCGCGGCGTTCTGTGGTTCTCTCGGTCAAGGTTCATCCCGGGTGTCGTTCAAAGAAATCAACCATTTCCTGGCAGGGTTTTTTTTTTATGCAAAACTGTCGCAGTTGTATAGTTATTATTATTATTATTATTATTATTATTATTATTATTATTATTGTCCTGTCTTTACAGACGTAAGTTTAAAGAAATCTGCAGTGACTTTGAGAAGGTTGAGGAATTTATCAAGCGGTTTGAAAAAAAGAAGCCAAAGATAGAAAAATACATCAAAGAACTCCTTGGGATCGCTGACAAGCTGGACAAGGTCAACATGGACTGTGCCATCGCTAAGACTACAGGGAGCTGTGCTAGTGCGGTCGGGGGGATTCTCACCATTGTAGGGCTGGCTCTGTCTCCTGTTACTCTAGGAGCCTCCGCTATAGTGTCTGCTGTAGGGATTGGTGTTGGGGTGGCTGGTGGAGCCACCAACGCTGGCACTACAATAACAAAGTTTGTCAAAGATAGAAACGACAATAAAAAGGTTGATCGCATATTAAACAAAATCCAAAAACAAATGACTGCACTTGGCGCTTTAGGCAGAAATGCATGTATAGCGCTTTCTAAATACGATGAAAATCATATGGAAAAGTGCGATCTTGTTTTTAAAACCGGTAGTCAAATTGGTACTACATCCTATGCTGTGGTTAAAATTACTCGCCTGGTACAGTCACTGAAGGCTAAGCCAGTCCTCAAAGCTGCAGTAGATGAAGCGAGTCAAGTGTTCAAATTAGGTTCAGAGGGAATTGACGGCGCTGGTGCTGTAACCGGCGTGATTTCTGAAGCCGCTCCTGTAGTCGCTTCTAAAGCTTTAAGAATAGCTGGAGGTGTTGTTGCCGGAGCCTTTCTGATTTGGGATGTCTATGACATCACTAAAAAAGCCATTGACATTCATAAAGGGTGTAAAACTGAAAGAGCGAAAGAGATTCGAGAGCGGGTGGAAACTGTAAAAGGAGATCTGAAAAATCTGGAAGGGGTCTATTCAGACATGAAGGGATGTATGTCAGTTGATCGTGTATAAAACACGGCACTCAGGGCTATGGAGGTCCGTGCATTCCAAAGCGATCTTCCTGTCAAATCTGCTCACGCACCAGCACTAGAAAGCGGCTTTGCGATTTAATCATTTTAAATTACAGTTAATAACATTGCACTGAACCATTGCGACTTCCAGTCTCATGATCTCAGGGACGCGACTTTCTGTCAGGGTTTGAAATATCCGTGATCTCTCAGGGCGGCGGCAGCCAAACCAACCAGCTCTGAATTTCATGTGCAAAATCCTGTAGCTTTAATATTAGCTTGTTGAGAGCATTGATCACCCAGCGGCTATTCAGTGTAAAATGAACTAATTACAGCGCGCATCATAAACCGCTATGATACGTAAAATACGCTTATATATACTAATCCATTGAAGCTCACGCTAACTGACTATCTCTCATGTGAATTGAAAGATAATGAAATTGCAGCTGCTGTGTTTCCTTTCCTTTCCTGTTATATTTGACATAATCCTGTATTATCTGATTCTCTATTCTGTACGAAACGCAACCTCTGTGCTTTTGAAAGAAAATGAATAAAATGATATTAATCACATACGGGGTGTGTGCGCTGCGTGTGTTTTCAGTGTCATTGGCTTTAAACTTGATTCAGATACACAGAGCTGTATATTGAATTGCAGACACAGCAGAAGTCAGCCTGCGCCACGGAAACCACAGAGTGTGAAACTCAATCTCACCTCGTTCCCAGTATCAAACTGGGGCATCCGCCGCCGGTTCAGTCTGCAGTCAGCTGGTCAATCTGCAACCGGACATCACCTGTCAGAAATCACCCGTCACGTTTTGGTATAAATGCTATTTATAAATGCGTTCAGCTACAGGGGCGCCAGGTGTAAATAAATAAATAAAATCAGAAATATTTTAACAGGTGTTTTATTTTGTTATTTTCTTATTTAACTTCAAATCACACGATTTTTCCAAGATTTAACCAAAACAAAAATGACATTTCTTTTCTCCAGATTTTAACTTAATGCATACACGTTAACAAAAATATACTTGAGTTTTGAAATGTCTACTTTTAGGCGTATCACAAATTCAACATTTAATGTCAATATGGGCAGCAGTGTGGAGTAGTGGTTAGCGCTCTTGACCGGAGGGTCGTGGGTTCTATCCCAGGTGGGGGACACTGCTGCTGTACCCTTGAGCAAGGTACTTTACCTAGATTGCTCCAGTAAAAACCCAACTGTATAAATGGGGAATTGTATGTAAAAATAATGTGATATCTTGTAACAATTGTAAGACGCCCTTATCAGCTAATGTTGACTTGTCGAGTCAACATTAGCTGACACGTTATATCTGGGAATCTTACAAATAAATACATAGAAGTTGAATGTTTATTTTCCACTCCGGACGGACGGGACTCTTACAGTACGGGGTGTGTTAATGGTGCTGCAGAACACGTGAGTCAGGGCTATCGAGGTCCATGAGTTCCAAAGAGATTTTACTGTAATAGTCTGCTGAATAAACACGCGTGGTAGAAATATTATTATTATTAATTTCTTAGCAGACGGCCTTATCCAGGGCGACTTACAATTGCTACAAGATATCACATTATTTTTATATACAAATGATCCTTCAAACACACGATCCTCTCACACATCGACCCTCCATTTCCACCCATTTTTAGAAACTGACTTTCTGTTTCTTTATGATTCAGACCCTGTTACAAGAAAACACACCGGCCAGCGATCCTCAAATAATAATATAAACACTAACAGTCGGGAGTAAATGTTTATTTCAGTAGTTCGGGAGAAACACCAATCACAAAATGTTTTAGTACAAATATTTATTGTAGAGAATCGCGGTATGCGATTTTACAGAAAAGTATGCTGTATATACACATTCATTTGGCATCAAACCTAACTTGGTTTGAGGGTTCGCTGCCTGGCCGACTGGACGAGGCTGAGACCCCATTTGATAAACATAAAAAAACTTATTAAGGTGGAGATGGGAGGTGGTGGGTTACGATGAAATCAAAAACAAACTGAGAGATAAGTGAAGAGGGTATTTATAGTGCTAACAATTTAAATTAGCTAATGTGTAAAATTGAATGATTCAATTTGGTGATCTGCGGAGATAGGTGTCTGACCCTCCTCCGAACTTTAATTATAAATTTCATTTCAGTAGTTCGGGACAAACACCAATCACAAAATGTTTTAGTACAAATATTTATTGTAGAGAATGCGGAGTATGCGATTTTACAGAAAAGTATGCTGTATATACACATTCATTTGGCATCAAACCTAACTTGGTTTGAGGGTTTGCTGCCTGGCCGACTGGACGAGGCTGAGACCCCAAAAGAACAAGCCGGTCTCAATGCCACAATTAGAATTGAATATAGCCCACTTGAAGGTTTAGCCAACCTTTAACAAATGATCATCAGCACGCAGGAGGGGAAACAAAACCCATTTTTGGGAAATAAACCTCTGGGAATCCATGGCTGATTCAATTGCCCTTCCTCCAGGCAGGCTACTAACACTTAAGAGCACATTTCTGTAAAAGCATTTTTAGGCACCATAATATTTGTTATAATGTAAACTTGGTAAGCACTGGAGGATCAACAACCTAACCGTCTCATAAGAGAGTCTGGAACTCAGTGGGAAAAAAGCTGCTACGATTCTGAAGGAAGGACCGAAAACTGCTCAGCTGCTAATCCGGACCTGGAAATAAATCAGGTGAAAGAAGAACAAATGTTGGGTGACGATTGTTCAGTTTTCGTTAATAAACAGCGGGCCTGAGGGCGATGCGCCCTGAGAAAGATGGAGATGGACAAGAAAGAAAGGGGTCATATGGACCAACATGGGAGTTTAATTTATAAACAAAATTGAAAAGCTTTCTCTAATCTTCCTGGTCTGTTTTACTTCTTTTGAGCAGGAAGGAAAGGGGTATCAGATGAGGGGTTGCTAGGTCAGAGCTTAAGGGGTGAATCTGGGGTTGAATTTGAGGCGATGTGAACTCCCAGCACCTATGGGAACCCAAGAAGGCTAAGAGAAAGAGCTGTGGGTTTTATCTAAAACAGGCGGGAGTAGCTGGAGCAGATGAGAGGCACCAAGAGAATACGTTGATGGCAATAGGTAGGCAAGCAGGAGGAGAAAGAGATTCTGATAGTTGAAGCCCTTTCAGGATTAGTGAAATTTGTGAGTTGCAGAGTGTAGAGCTGGGACACGAAAATGGAGTTGAGTTTGTGAAAAACTTGATACTGGAAATTCAAATCTTATAGTTCTGTTCTTAAGGGACATAAAATAGGATGGCCTTCTGGGCACTGAAAATGATGGAAAGGAATGTTGAATGCAAAGTGAAATTTTAAAGCAATTCCAGGATGACCAGTACATTTGCAGTGGCGGGGAGTGATGCTGAGAAGAGTTGTTTCTTGAGCCTGCAGAAATCAGGGAATGCAGCAGGTGGCTCAAATGAATGTCAGGTCTGAAAAATGAGGAATCTGAGTTTGCAGGAGGTCGGTCTTGGAAGCCAATGCTCTGAATCTCTGTTTGGAAACAAGAAAGAGAATCGATTATATTCAGGTGGCGAGAATGTGTTGAGCTCTGAAAATGAACTGATGAGTAACAGATAAACAGGTATTCCTTCTGAATATTCTCATTATATGGTGGGAGAATGAGCGATGTGAGTGGAGAAGAATGGATTTTGAGCCCAGGAAGACCCCCAAAAGGAGTGCATTTTACAGCAAATGGACACATTTTAGCAATGACGAGAGTGATCGGTTATAGGAATAATGCTGAATTTGTTGGGCCATGGAGCAGAAAACCAATTTTCCCTTGTAGTATCTTCCAAAGCCAAGTGAGGGCTGCATCTTTGAATGGTTGAATGTCTTTGTGCAGCAGGAGACAGTTGTCGTAAAAAAAAAGTACTGCCATTCCTTTCTTTTTAGTAGGAGCTCCCACAGGCGGAGTTCCTTACGAAAAAAAAAAAACCAAACCATGGTATGACATCATTGAGGGAATCGACAGAAAGGATCAAATAGAGAAGGTAGGAGATAAAAGCTCTGCCTCGAGGATTTATCCTCATTAGCGACAAATTACAAAGCATATGACATGGTTTATTTAAATTTCAGAAAGCTTTTGACAAAGTCCCATAAAAGATTAATTTCTCAAACTGAGCATGATAGGGATTAGAGGAAAATGCATGCGATGGATTAGGGAGTAGTTAACATGTGAAAACAGAAGGCCTCCAGAGTATGCAGTATTCTTGACTGACTGATATTCAAAGAAATGGGAGCGGTTTTGAAGTGTTTGAATAAACTGCCGCTAAGCTGAAAAGAAAAAGCATCTCACAGAGAAGAGACCACTATGGGGATCTGCTGGAGACCCATAGCGGCCAGGGAGGTCACTGCAGGGGCCTGCTGGATGCCTGCAGTGAGGGAGGGTAACCTAAAGGTTACATTTGGAAGACCCTTGAGGTAAGGAATAGAAGGGGGCTGTGGGGCCCTGTTGAAGCTTGCAGCTGGTAGAAAACCGTTTGACAGAGAAGGGAGCACTATGGGGCCTGCTGGGCGCCCACAGTGTGTGAGGTCACTGCAGGGGCCTGCAGTGATGGGGGAGGGAGCAGGGGGAGCAGCCGCTCCCAACTGTAATTACTGATTAGAGGAGACATCAAAATGGAGCAAGGTAACCAGTGGTGTACTACAGGGATCAGTATTAGGTCCTCTGCTATTCCTAATCTACATAATGATTTAGATTATGGCATAGTAAGCAGACTTGTTAAATTTTACACAACAAAAAATAGGTGGAGTGGCAAACACTGTTGCAACAGCGAAGGTCATTCAAAATGATCTAGACAGCATTCAGAACTGGGCAAGCACATGGCAAATGACATTTAATAGAGAAGTGTAAAGTACTGCACACAGGCAAGAAAAAATGTGCATTATAAATATCATATGGAAGATACTAAAATTGAAGGAATCTTTGAAAAAGACCTAGGAGTTTATGTTGACTCAGATATGTCTTCATCTAGACAATGTGGGAAGCTGTAAAAAGGCCAACAAGATGCTTTCGGATATATTGTGAAAAGTTTTGAATTTAAAATCAAGGGAAGTAATGTTAAAAATGTACAATGCATTAGTAAGACATCACCTAGAATACTGTGTTCAGTTCTGGACACTTCATTAAAAAAGGATATTGCTGCTCAGAAAAAGTGCAAGAACAGCGACCAGAATTGTCCCGATTTAAAAAGACATGTCGTATGCAGACAGGCCAAAAGAAAAGAAGCTATTCAGACTTGAACAAAGACTACGCGGTGATCTGATTCAAGCATTCAAAATCCTAAAAGGTATTGACAAAGTCAACCCAGGAGACTTTTGAACCAGGACCAGGGTCACAAATGGAAATTAGACAAAGGGGCATTCAGAACAGAAAATAGGAGGCACTTTTTTACATAGAAAATTGTGAGGGTCTGGAACCAACTTAGTAATGTTGAAGCCGACACCCTGGGATCCTTCTTGATGATACTCTGAGATCAATAAGCTACTAACAACCAAACGAGCAAGATGGGCTGAATGGCATCCTCTTGTTTGCAAATCCTCCCATGTAGTTTAAATGGCCTAGGAGGGACAGAAGATTGCGTTTAGTAGGGGGACCGGACAGAAAAGTGGAAATATACAAAATACAATCCCCTGAGGACAGACTCAATGGGCATGATTTTAAATGTGTTTGATATATTGGCTTTAGCCAGTCATGCGTTTTTCCCAGCAATTTTGATTAAGAATATGGCGTGGTTGATTTGCATATTGCAGGGAGTAATCTTCATGAGGGACTGTTGATGCTGGGTGTGGTGGAGTTACGGTGAGCGGAAATGAAGGAAGTTACAGGCGGAATAGCACAGGTTCCTTCAGTGAAGTTATTACAAATCTGGCAAAACAATCTCTAGATACAAATGCTCAAAACTGCCGATGAGCAGAAAGAAAAGCATTTCACAGAGAAAGAATCACTATGAGGGCCTGCTGGGCCCATAGTGGCCAAAGATGTCACTGCAGGGGCCTGCTGGGCGCCTGCAGTGAGGGAAGGGAACCAGAAAGGTTATAGTTGAGGCGAAGGGAGCACTATGGGGGCCTGCTGGACGCCCATAGTGGCCAAAGAGGTCACTGCAGGGGCCTGCTGGACGCCTGCAGTGATGAGGGGGTGTAACCAGAAAGGTTACAGATGCATATTATACTACAGTGGCGGGTGTCGAAACCCCAGGATAGATCGCGGGAGCAGCCGCTCCTAACTGTAAAAACAATCTCTGGATACAAATGCTCAAAACTGCTGAAGCGCAGAAAGAAAAGCATTTCACAGAGAAAGGATCACTATGAGGGCCTGCTGGGCGCCCATAGTGGCCAAAAGAGGTCACTGCAGGGGCCTGCTGGACGCCTGCAGTGAGGGGAGGTAACCTGAAATGTTATAGTTGGAGCCAGAATGCTCAGGAACTGCTGAATGAGCCTTTGATTGCCAGGTGCGATGGTCCTGCTTTCGGATTTTTCCGGTAGTAGACGCGCTTCGTGGAGATGCAGTCGGTGCGGGCAAGGTGTTTCAAGTCCGCTTATAATACGCGGAAATTGGGCTTGCTTCTTGAGTCGCGGGTTGGAATTTGTAAAAACACCCATACTGACATGGGTTGGGCTTGTTTTGTCGTGAGACTTCAACACTGGGTAAAGCAACGATCAGTGCTGACGTCATAGCGCCTGCGACGGGAAGGATGAAATAAAGTAAACAAATTCTCCTTACGTGCTGTAGATTTGAATGGGACGTTGTTGCTACGAAGATAAAGCTGGAGCCGGAGATCGTCCAGTCTCTGATTTCAGGAGTTGCGGAGGAACGAGTGGCCAGGCGAGCCACAGCAGACAGGAGAAGCAGACATCTGGGCAGAGAAGTTTGGTGTGGTAATACCGCCGACCGAAGTTGTCGTGGAGTTGCCCCGGAAGGGCTGGTTGAACTGGTTGCGTGGATCTCTGCTCCGGGGAAACAGCAAACAGATCATCATCCGTCGAAACGGAATAATCCAGAATGCAGACCATGATGCGTGCATGTACGATGAAATCAAAACGCAACTGAGAGATAGTGAAGAGGGTATTTATAGTGCTAACAATTTAATTAGCTAATGTGTAAATTGAATGATTCAATTTGGTGACGCGGAGATTGGTGTTTGACCCTCCTCCCGAACTTTAATTATAAATTTCATTAATGTTAATGTAATCTTGTAAATCCTTTTGTATAAATGTTTTTATTCACTACCGTATGAATAAATACTTTGGTAGAAATAAAACAAAAAATGTTTATAGATCTTTTGTCATTCTTTTGAAAGGGGGCGGGATATGCATTCCACTACAATAAATAAATAAATAAATAAATATTATCACACATAAATAAATACACACAAATAAAAAAAACAGAAACAATCATATTCACAATTGAAAAGACAAAAGCAACTGACAGACTCACAACCATTGAAATTAAATAATTGGAAAACTACGAGTAACTTCAACAGCAATTAAAAGACACCTTTGTTTTAATTTGAAAACAATTGTCACTCGTATTTGGTATAAAGTTGATGCTGTGAAACAGGCGCCATTTCGGCTCTCACAGAGTCGCACCGCGTTGCGAACAGCAGGGAAGCTGGAGCCAAAATGGCGGACACAGTGACGCAGTTTCAGAACCTCTCCTCGGTCGCCTAGCAACAAGGCGCTCAGAGGAACAACGTCATCAGCGTTCCCGCAGATTGAGAGTTCGAATGGCGGTTGGTTTAATTTTCCAGCAGTTAAAGAGAAGACGGGAGAGCGCGTTTAGTTTACTGTGTAGAAACATTTATAATGAATACAACAAAACCAAACACATTTACACGTCAAAGAGTGTCTCTGGTCTTTGAATTGCGCGTTTACTAGAGATAATAATCACACCGTTAGAGTGGTATTACACTCGCATGGTGCCCGTCGATCCCTGCTCGTCTCCCGCCTCTCTCAAGCAGGACTGTGTGTTTATTTAGTATAACACTGAACACAGTGTAACGAGGCATCATTTATTGGATGTAAAGCGGCGGTCACACAGTGTTGGTGTGTCCAGCCTTGAGCCAGAGTGACCGGGACGGACATGTATGACCGCTTAACCACCCGGACCGCTTACTGACCACAAACACCAAGATATTAATGAGGAGCTGAGCGGGAAAGCTGCGAGATTCTTAAACATGAATCACATGAATCGGGGTACAAACCACTGCACTTGTGTGAGGTGTCTTCACAATTAAAATCATTTTTTTATTTTATTTTTACCAAGCGGTCAATTATTATTTGATTCGTATCTTAAAAAAAGTAAATAAACTCTCACCTGAATTTTCTTCCCTAAATCTTCTCCCAGGTTCGATATTTTTTTTTACCTTTTCGCTTCGTTCGTTTCACGGTTTTTTTTCAGACGGGGAAAAAGTAAATGTATATATATATTTTTAAAAAAACATTATACTATTAAGTGTTGAAATAATATAGTTTAATAGAATTGAAAAATAATTCAAACTCGTCGTCTCTCCTCACAACCGTCTTCGCGGTTTTCTTGGTGCTCGCGCGCCCCTTCGTGGCTCGAGCTCGCAATGTGAGGTCGAGGTGAGGAGGGAAGAAACTGCGAGCCTGTGTCCGCCATTTTGGCTCCGTGTGATTATCTATTTCAAAGGCGCTGGACTCCAGTTTAGAGCCGCAATGGCGTCAGTTTCACAGCCGCGTCTGCTATAGTCCTCAACACCTCGCTTGTTGATGTGAAGTCACTCCAGGACAGGAACGTCTCTTCAAGATAAACATCCTCTCAAACCGAATCATTAAATAACAGATATTGTCGCTGTTTTAAAAACAAAAACCCATTCCGGTACGGTATGCTTTATTTGTGCCTGTCGAAAGTTCTCGACGGGTTAGTTTTAAATTGTAAACTCTGTGTTTATGCGTGAAAAAAAAAGACCTGCCAAACCACTCTCAATAGCATGAGGTAAAAAGATAATATATAGTTAGGGCAAAAGGGTTGTGTGTTATTCTATTTATTTATTTATTTATTTATTTATTTATTTATTTATTTATTTTGAGGGGGGCGGTATTATTTTGTTGTCCATTGTAAGTAGCCCCCCTGTTTACTTTCTCTCTGAATCTCTTGCTGTCCTATAATCCTCCCTCTTCAGATAATAAGCTTTAACGAGCCCCAGCTACACCTCAGCATTGCCCCGGCTGGTTCATTATTAATGCGGGCTGTCGAGACTGCCAGCGAGAACGAGCGATGTGCGATATAAACACGCACGATTATTTAAACTCTTTCGTGACTTGAATGTCTCAGAACAGCTCTTTCTTTAACATGGATTCCGGTCTGTTTGGTTGTCTCCCAACCCCAAGTACCGCTCGTTTTTGAACTAATATACTTTCGGTTTCATTTTCAACGCAGTTCGCTTCAGCTACACGAAAGAGACGCGCTTGTGGTGAAGTTGGTGAGTCGATTTTATACTTTTTATCATTGAAGATAGTGGTTTATAAAACTATATTAATAATAATAATAATAATAATAATAATAATAATAATAATAATAACAACAATAATAATAATATATTTGTCCATTGAACGGGTGTCATAGGGACGCCCCTCAAACACAAGCGCTATCCAAACCATTTCAGTGTCATTTCAACACTGTGCAATAATCTTATTCATGTACTTGTCAGGTGAAAGCAGCGAGACAGATATAGCTGTGCTTGATATTAACCGGAGTGTGGTTCACATACCTGCGCTTTCTTTCTGTTTGTTTTTAGCGTTAGGAACTACAGAACTCTGTCGTTCATTTTAGTTTTTTAGACGCCCTGTTCCTTTTACTTTCAATAGTTGAAGAGACGCGTTTCAGACGCAAACTGCTCGGGTAGATATTTACTGTTACAAACTTTTTAAAAACTCGGAACATTTGATTTCAGAACAAGTCAATTACTTGAAATATTACTAATACTTTTGCCATAATGCCGTTCTGACAATTTTAGAGTAAATGAACACAGTTTTTACACAGCGGTTCACTCTGCCTCTGACTCGTGTAAAACACTCTCTCAGTCCACACACAGGTGTTTAGTACAGGTTTATATTGCACAGTTTTTACACAGCGGTTCACTCTGCCTCTGTCTCGTGTAAAACACTCTCTCAGTCCACACACAGGTGTTTAGTACAGGTTTATATTGCACAGTTTTTACACAGCGGTTCACTCTGCCTGTGACTCGTGTAAAACACTCTCTCAGTCCACACACAGGTGTTTAGTACAGGTTTATATTGAACAGTTTTTCCAGTGTGGTTAACTCTGCCTCTGACTCGTGTAAAACACTCTCAGTCCACACACAGGTGTTTAGTACAGGTTTATATTGAGCAGTTTTTCCAGTGCGGTTCACTCTGCCTCTGACTCGTGTTTAAACACTCTCTCAGTCCACACACAGGTTGTCAGTGTTGTCATTGTCAATGATGCATCCTTCTTCCAGTTCATGCCCTCTTCTTGTGTTCATTTATTTTCAATGCATTTTCTACGTTCAAGTTGTTCATTTTTTTGGTTTTGTTTTTTCACAAAATGGCTGCTGGCGGTTAATTCAACATGCAGATGATTTTATTTTAACAGTGTGAGCGTGTGGTTTCCTAGCTTCCGTTTAGTTTAAAGTAAAGTGCCTGAACTCCACCCACGATACTTTCCAGAAGACTCAGGAGAAAGAGAAGCGACTCGAGACTTCTTCAGCACTGCGCAAAGGGTGAAGTCTGACCGCATTACAGTTGTTTTAATGAACCTACATTAGCAGCTTGGTTATAGACTTAACAAAGAGAATTGGATTCAGTTTGTCTGTAAATCATAATTCACGTGCTTATCAATCAGGATTTTGATATATTTATACAAGGATTCAAAGCAATCGACTTCTTTCATGTGATCAAATACAAGAATACAAAGCCCAAACAAAGATTGTGTATTAGCATTTAATAAACTTATTTCAAACAGTTTATTTTAAAATAAAATAATATTCAGTGACTAAAGTTCAGACTAGAAGTCTTTCTCTGTGTCTTCAAATTACACTGAAGATGCTGAGAGAGACTTCTAGAGGAAACGTTTGCCGTTGAATTTACACTGAAGACGCTGAGAGAGACTTCTAGTGGAAACGTTTGCCGTTGAATTTACACTGAAGACGCTGAGAGAGACTTCTAGTGGAAACGTTTGCCATTGAATTTACACTGAAGACGCTGAGAGAGACTTCTAGTGGAAACGTTTGCCATTGAATTTACACTGAAGACGTTGAGAGAGACTTCTAGCGGAAACGTTTGCCGTTGAATTTACACTGAAAAAAAGACGCTGACAAATAATTGTAGAAACGTTGGTCATCTCTAAACTCAGAACAGCAGCGTGTGGTTTTCTAGTTTATATTTTCAGTTTGAAACCTCAGCATTGACACGATTAAGTTCAAGTGCCTGATGAAAAAAAATTATAACAAGCAAACCATGTAGCTATGAATTTAATACAGAGACTATTTAACTTGCTCTTAATTTAGGAATTGTAATAAACAGATATTGATGTAATTGTTTGTTTGTTTTTTTATTCAAGGTGAAGTTTTGATTTGGCAGAAGTATTCTTCTTGTTATTCGAGATCATTCGGGTTTGGCTTGTGTTTAATAAAGAGAGTAATTCAGCGACTCTGCTCCCGTAAGAGAAAGAGAGCTAAACCAGCGAGCAGCCTCGCTTTATAAAGAGAAAGAGAGCTAAACCAGCGAGCAGCCGCGCTTTATAAAGAGAAAGAGAGCTAAACCAGCGAGCAGCTGCACTTTATAAAGAGAAAGAGAGCTAAACCAGCGAGCAGCCTCGCTTTATAAAGAAAAAGAGCTAAACCAGCGAGCAGCCTCGTTTTATAAAGAGAAAGAGAGCTAAACCAGCGAGCAGCCCGCTTTTATAAAGAGAAAGAGAGCTAAACCAGCGAGCAGCCGCGCTTTATAAAGAGAAAGAGAGCTAAACCAGCGAGCAGCCTCGCTTTATAAAGAGAAAGAGAGCTAAACCAGCGAGCAGCCTCGCTTTATAAAGAGAAAGAGAGCTAAACCAGCGAGCAGCCGCGCTTTATAAAGAGAAAGAGAGCTAAACCAGCGAGCAGCATAAAGAGAAAGAGAGCTAAACAAAGCGCCTCTTTAAAGAGAGAGAGAGCTAAAGAGAAAGAGAGCTAAACCAGCGAGCAGCCTCGCTTTTATAAAGAGAAAGAGATAAACCAGCGAAAGCAGCCTCGCTTTATAAAGAGAAAGAGAGCTAAACCAGCGAGCAGCCTCGCTTTATAAAGAGAAAGAGAGCTAAACCAGCGAGCAGCCTCGCTTTATAAAGAGAAAGAGAGCTAAACCAGCGAGCAGCCTCGCTTTATAAAGAGAAAGAGAGCTAAACCAGCGAGCAGCCTCGCTTTATAAAGCAGTGTTTAACGGGTGTGTAGTTCCGTCTTGAGGTCCAGTCCCATGTTAATACACAGTCAATAGATCTGCAGTGGGCTGGTCTGTATCCCCGGCATTGATTACACTGTAATGCTGGGCTCACAATACTGGTAGGCGCGTCTAAAATAATAATAATAATTATATATATAAGGCAGTCAGTTGAGTTGGTTATTAGTTTATAAAAAGCCTGTCTGGTTACTGCTGAATCTCTATCGGTGTCTGAAACAAAAACCGAACTCGGACCCGGATTTTCTAACTGAACCCGGCCCGCAATTCAGAGCCGAACCCTCGAAAACCGTTCTTATTAAATCTGATCTTCATCGTTTCTCACTGGAGTCGCTCACAGCAGCGTCGTGTTTATATTTACACATTCCTAATCTTAACATCCGCGTTTAAAATGAAACGACAGCTTTTCTCCTTTCTCTAAACTACAGGCAAGTCTAAAGCTTGACTCAATAAAAAGAATAATAATTCTGGCATGTACATTAAATAAATATGCTGTACAACTAACTTTAATAAAGGAATCTAGAACACATTATGTGAATGTTTCATTTCTTGTTGAACTCTCTACCGCGCCCTGTGTGATAAAACTGCACAGCTTTGTATCATAGAACTGTATCCAGTTATCGGTACAAAGTCTCCGTTAACAGCAGGGACACACAAAGACAATTACAGTTACTGGAGAAGCAGATCCTGTTATCAGTAAAACACACCGTTTTATGGTTAGCAGGTGTATCTCTTTGTTAATCGTTATGTGAAAATGGATTACAGTAATACAGGCGCTATACATTTTACACAGTATAGGCAGGGCTTCTGTTTTTCGGGTTCTATTAATTGTATTTTTCGGTGCTTATTTTGTAGCTGTTTGAGTTTTATGTAAATCGGTTTTTTTTCGGGGCTTTCGTTTTGATATACTGTATGAAATTAGTGTTTTTTTATTAGAGAAAATGCTTGAACCAGCGTTTTTTTTCTGTCAATATGTATAAGTAGTAACTGGACAGGACTTCCACTCTTAAGCTGTCCCTTCTTTCCTTTGCTGTCTTCCGCAGTGAAATCCCTCTGGTCACGGGCAGATTCTTCTGGGGTTTTTGTCTCAAGGCATTTTTTCACATTTCGCCACAATTCTCTTTTAAACCCTCCGTGTCTTAACTGTAATACAGCTTGAAATCGCGCTAACAAGCCTCCATCCTGATTGTAATCTCATTTTAAACCTCGCAAGCGGAGTCTCCAATAGAAATGCAGGAATGTGCTGTCACTCAGTACTTGGGGCGGGTTTAAAGTATTCAGAACGAATCAATGATAGATTCAAGTCAGGAAGGCGGGACATTGCCCAGCAGCACTGAGAAATGTATTTATTATTATTTGTGTCGAAGGTTTTATTTTTAATGGGAATAGTAAACATTTCCACAGTGTTTCTCGTGTTTTCCGTGTTTATTGGCTATCCACCAATTTCATTTTTTTGTATCGGGGGTGTTTTATCGGGTTTTATCGGTTAAAACCGAAAATCAGAAGCCCTGAATATATGATATATTCATTGTGTTTGGATTTGTTCATTATGAAATACAAACAATAAACAGCAGACTCATTGTGATAATAAAAATTGCTCAGAAAGATGGCAAACAACACGAGAAGATAGAGACAGAAAAAGAGAATGAAAGTGAGGAGGAAGAACGAGGGGTGGTCTAAGAAGAGAGAACGAAAGTGAGGAGGAAGAACGAGGGATGGTCTAAGAAGAGAGAAGGAAAGTGAGGAGGAGGAACGAGGGGTGATCTAAGAAGAGAGAAAAAGGTGAGAAGTGAAGCTCTAAACTCTTTAATAATTGGCTTATTTCAATTCTGTTGCAGAGGAGAAACACAGCTAACTGAGGAACACGTGATTCAGAAGATACAGACATGGACAGGAATCCAAGGAAAAGAAGATACAGTGAAGATATTATAGCACTTGATATGTCAGGAGACTCTTCCAGGTAATCTCATGTCTCTTCACTGTGCAGAGGCATGCATGCTCCAGTTTAATAACACACCTGATGACTCCAGTCCAGGTTCACCAGCAGCACCAGCACCTCAATGACACTCCCAGGAACTGCTGGCCTTTCACTTGGGAGCTGTGTTCAGGGTTTCTAATGAACAGTAACATGTCTGTGATGATGATTATTTACACACGTGTTTCAATCAACAGAGAAAACAGTGAGGAGGAGACACTGAGGAGGGAGGATGAGAAGGAACTGCAAAGACTGAAGAGGGAGGAGAGACTGAAGAGGGAGGAGAGACTGAAGAGGGAGGAGAGACTGAGGAGGGAAATGAGACTGAGGAGGGAGGAGGAGCCTGAGGGGATGAGACCGAGGAGGTTTGTTTTTCGATTTAAAAATACCCCACAGGTTTACAGTAGAGAATAAGCAGATTGAAATTCTCATTGTGTTTCTACACGTCCCTCCTCACCAATCTATGGGCATGAGGCCTGTATGCATGTAAAGCACTGGGTGGGGGCTGGCAGAGGTGAAAGGTCACACGGCTGTTGCGCACCCAGCAGTTATGATTCTGCAGACAAGCTTCTCAAAGCCAGGTAAACAATAACTAATGTCTATTCTATTCAGTTCAGTTCTATTCTATTATAAATGCAGAGCAGAGGCTGGTTGATTTGAATGGGATGAGGAGGGCTGTCTGGCAGTTAGGATTCTGCAGACAAGCTTCTCAAAGCCAGGTAAACAATAACTAATGTCTATTCTATTCAGTTCAGTTCTATTCTATTATAAATGCAGAATAAAGGCTGGTTGATTTGAATGGGATGAGGAGGCAGTCTGGCAGTTAACCACTCTGCAGACAAGATTCTCAAACCAGCTCAAAGCAGGTGAAGGTCAGATTTAAAAATGTCATACAAAACTCAATACTGGAGGAGCGATGGAACCCAGAACCTCTCAGAATGATTGTAAGTAAGGAGGGAATTTAAAAATAAATTAAAATGTTATGCTAAGATACTTGCTCTTCAGTGCTGCAGTCTGGCTGAACCACTCGGCCTGTTTCTAATGATGTCATACCTGTTGTAACGCCTGCTCTGACACGATGGCTGTTTCTAATGATGTCATACCTGTTGTAACACCTGCTCTGACACGATGGCTGTTTCTAATGATGTCATACCTGTTGTAACACCTGCTCTGACACGATGGCTGTTTGCCCTGCCATGGACTGGAAGCAGTTTCAGCTTCTTGTAATGAAGGGGCCGGGACTCCCAGGAACTGCTGCCCTTTCACTTGGGAGCTGTGTTTAGTGTTAAAAATAAATTGTAAAATGTCTTTGATGATGATTATTTACATGTGTTTTCCCTCAACAGAGAGGAGCAGACAGACAGTAGGGAACTGGAGAGACTGAGGAGGGAGGAGAGACTGAGGAGGGAGGAGAGACTGAAGAGAGAGGAGGAGGAGAGACTAAGGAGGGAGGAGAGACTGAGGAGGGAGGAGAGACTGAGGAGGGAGGAGGAGAAACTGAGGATGGAGGAGGAGAAGATACTGAGGAGGGAGGAGAGACTGAGGATGGAGGAGGAGGAGAGACTGAAGAGGGAGGAAAGACTGATGAGGGAGAATGAGAGACTGAAGGAGGAGGAGGAGAGACTGAAGAGGGAGAATGAGAGACTGAGGAGGGAGGAGGAGGAGAGACTGAAGAGGGAGAATGAGAGACTGAGGAGGGATGAGGAGGAGAGACTGAAGAGAGAGAATGAGAGACTGAGGAGGGAGGAGGAGGAGAGACTGAGGAGGGAGGAGGAGAGACTGAAGAGGGAGGAGGAGGAGAGACTGAGGAGGGAAGAGGAGGAGAGACTGAAGACAGAGGAGGAGGAGAGACTGAAGAGGGAGGAGAGACTGAAGAGGGAGGAGGAGGAGAGACTGAAGAGGAAGGAGGAGGAGGAGAGACTGAAGAGGGAGGAGGAGGAGGAGGACTGAGGAGGGGAGGAGAGACTGAAGGGAGGAAGAAGGAGAGGAGGAGGAGGAGGAGAGACTGAGGAGGAAGGAGGAGGAGAGACTGAAGAGAGAGGAGGAGGAGAGACGGAGGGGGTGTAATATTTCGTGATACAATGTTGTCATGATGATACTCAAGAGAGAATATGCATGTATACTATTGAAAAGAAAATGTGGAAACCATCCTAACATCAGGATTATGAAGCACTGCAAATAAATGTTTTTCTTGAAATAAAAAAAAATATTGAAAAAAGAAAATACTTGTTTCAAGAAAATAAAACTTGGAGCCATGTAAGAAATAATCTAGTTTTAAGAAGAACAAAAATATAAGAAAATGTTAATATAAGAAAAATATAAGAAAATCTTAATATAAGAAATATAGTCTTGACCTGTGAGACAAAAATACTTAAATCAGGACTTCATTTTATTGGAAAAAAATATTTTACTGCTCCTTGGCCACAGCGCACACAGAAACAAGAACCTTCTTCATAGCTTCTTTTTTGTGTGTGTGTATATATATATATGTTTTACCACGGAATCTTCCGATTACTGTGTGAAACGTAAAACATTTTCATATAAATGTTTTCAAAGTATTCTGATTGTTGCATTTATACCATTTATTTATGTGATTTAGAACGACTGTGTAAGGGTGGGGGTATTTACTTACACGGGAGACAGAAGATTTTATTTGCAAACACCGCACAGGTGTCCAGTTTTATTTATTTTCCTTTTTTTATTTATTTTAGCCCGCAGAGGGCGCTGTTGTCCGTGGTCTGTATACTGTCGACAGTAAAACAGGACCACGGGGTTACCAATACAGGTATACTGTTCTGTGCACATACAAGTGCTCGAAAATAATAATGAAAACAGAAGGCGAAAAAAAAAGGGAAAATAAAACACAGTAATAAAACTACAAACAAAAGTGCTGCTTACACAGTGCCCCCACTGCCGCTAAGCCGGTCAGCACGGGTCTCCGTCCTACACTTAGTTGTGCCTATACACTGGGGTTGGCCAGGGTTCCCCGTACCTCTACACACGTCCACTCGGGTACGTATTTATTTATATTGCTCTGAAAATTATGCAAGGCTGTCCCCTCAGCCGGGCTCGCCTGCTCCTTGTTTCACTCTGGCCTCTTCGGCCAGCGACACTGTATTTCTCCGAGTGCACAACCAAGCGCAGTTCTTATGGGCCGAGCTGTCTCCCAAGGCCCGCCCCTCAGCCACTCAGAGAGGGAAAGCCCACACACCCTCTTCCCCACCTCTCCGTGTCACTGCCATGACTGACAGGCGGATCCCACGAGACTGCTGCCCTCCACCTGCAGTAATACTGATGTGCCGAATAGTCAGTACAGATCTCCCCTGTTACAACGACCAATTTGTTTGCTTTTAAACCAATTACATTGTTACAAAAAAAAAAAAACTATTCTAATGTCCTTTCATTTTAATTCCGTACATGGGCTTGTTATACTAGTGCTAAAATACACTTCCTTTTTTCTTTATACAGTTACACGAAACCTCGCTTAATATAATTGTAGGAGTGTCAGTGTGAAGCATGGGCGGGGCGCCTCACCAGCCCCAACCTACAAAATGGCAAACGTCACTCACTAACTGATGTAGTCTGCCGATCTACGCCACCCAGTGGTTTACAGGGCACTAGCACCCTAGAGAAGATTCAATAAAAATGTTAAAACTATATCCCCTTCCGACCACAGGTTCAAATTCTGACTAGCTTAGGAGCAGTTGCACTGCCAAACCAAGCAAGAGCGCAAGAGACAGCTTTTTAAAGTTATTACAACAATGGGTTTATTGCACAAAACAGTAGAACATACAATATAAAAAGACTCCACCACTGGGCTAGAAGCCAAAGTAACAAAAGAAATGAGAAAGGGGCTCCCTCTGTTAGCTGGGAGCCAAAATTACAAATAAACAAAAATACTCCGTAGAAAATATAAGTGTCCAACACAAAGAAAATCAAACATTCAACCACAAACACGGGGGTAAAGTGCAATTCAAGTGCAAATGTATATCCTCCTGTAGCAGACAGACAGGCACCGGATAACCAAACGTCTCCCCGATTGGAATCACAGCTAAAAAAAATAAACAACAAAACATGCAGTGATCAAACACAAATCCAAACATGATATAGAGAGAGAGAAACCAAATACTGTTTTGTTTTTAGCCGTATTTTTATTTTCATCGGCAGACGCGCTCTGGATGCAAGCACAGTGCTGACATGTCATTTCCTAAAATTATATTAAGCGAGGTTTCGGGTAAATATAGAAAGAAAGAAGGGAGTGTGTATTTGAGCACTAGTACAACAAGACCATGTACGGAATTAAAATGAATGGACTATAGAATAGTCTCTTTTTTGTAACAATTTAATTGGTTTAAAAGCAAACAAGATTATCCATAAACTAATGTTAACAGAAAATAAATATAAAAAGAGAATTTCGACAAAAGCTGCCGGGAAGCACTGTCGCTGCTGATTGCTTGTTTCTACGCGCTTTGAAAAGGGAGTCTCGTCTTCCAGAATATCACTTACAATGTGCGCCATCAAAAATAAAAATAAAGTTTCTAAAGAAGCTGATTTCAGCAAGCTACAATGTCATGAATGACCAAGTTGTTAAAATGGTGGGGGTGGAGCAAGTGTTATTATTATTGTGTGCACTAAATATTTGTTTAATATATTCACGGTTATTATTAATGTGTTTTGATTTTTATTGTTATAATTCTTGTGTGTGAAGTTTCTTTTTTTTTATCACTGCTTAGTTTGTTTTTGTTGTATTCATGAATTGTTAATATGCTTGAACTCCACACCTGAGACCAGTTTGGGATCCCTGACTCCCGACTCCCACAGTAATCATCTCCAGTGTTTTCACCTGCCATAATCTATCCCTCACAGACAATAAAAAGAGAGCTTCGACTCACAAACGAGAGAGAAAAATGAATGAACGGTGACGGGGGAGGAGAAAAAAAGACCCGCAAGATCGACCCGATAGTAATGGATTAAGTAGGGGAGCAGGTGGACAAGAGTGTGGGAACAGAGCTGTAGAAAGAAAATAATAACGTTTCGTAGATGAAAGAGTACGAAGATTGAGAGAGACGCGACTCCGGCAGCACACAGGGAAGTATAATACAAAACAAGCCGTATTGGTGCTCATGTTTGGCTGCTTAAGACGCTGACGGATGTTATTCTCGTGATTTTAATACTGTGACTGTTATACCCCCTCCCGTGATAAACCGGGTGGAATTGCTTGGAATGAGCCCAGACTGTGTTTTCATTCTTTCTTTTTTTTGATAGATCAATTGAGTGAAGTTTGACTATGCAGTAAATATGTGTAGGGACTAAAATCTGTGTTTATACACGTTGTGCTGAAGATTTTCTGGCAAGACTTATAGTCGGATAAGTTGCACCATGATTTAGTGGACTTTATTCAATTGTTCTGCCAAATATTGATTTGATCTTTTTAGTTGCTATACTCACGTTATTGAATGATGTGTTTTAAAAATGTGTATTAAGCATGCTCTCCTGTGTTAATCAGGTGAGCAAGGAAAAAGAAGTAATACTGTATGTTGTGACCTGAAGTGTTTTATATTTTAAAGAATTTTTTTGTACTAATTAACGCCTGTTTATGATCGTATCTTGTGTGGAGTGTTGTGTGGTCCTGGGATAAAAGAAAAGAACCTGCAAAGAAGGATATGAATAAAAGTTTATTAAGTATTAGATTTAATCACAAAAGTATATTCCTATTTCGGGACCTGGTGCCCGTATATTCCACCAGGTGGCGTAGTTTGGCTGCCTTTAGCAATTAAAATAATTATACTTACCTTTGACTGAATTGTCCTTCGTGACAAAAACACCACACGAACACTTGTCATGTGACACTTTCTATATTGGCTTGCAATTGGCTGCTGGTCCGCGGCGGTGCGGCACTGAGCGCTGGTTTAACATGTTACAGGTGTTATACACTGAGCGCTGGTTTAACATGTTACAGGTGTTACACACTGAGCGCTGGTTTAACATGTTACAGGTGTTATACACTGAGCGCTGGTTTAACATGTTACAGGTGTTATACACTGAGCGCTGGTTTAACATGTTACGGGTGTTACACACTGAGCGCTGGTTTAACATGTTACAGGTGTTATACACTGAGCGCTGGTTTAACATGTTACAGGTGTTATACACTGAGCGCTGGTTTAACATGTTACAGGTGTTACACACTGAGCGCTGGTTTAACATGTTACAGGTGTTACACACTGAGCGCTGGTTTAACATGTTACAGGTGTTACACACTGAGCGCTGGTTTAACATGTTACAGGTGTTATACACTGGCGCTGGTTTAACATGTTACAGGTGTTATACACTGAGCGCTGGTTTAACATGTTACAGGTGTTACACACTGAGCGCTGGTTTAACATGTTACAGGTGTTATACACTGAGCGCTGGTTTAACATGTTACGGTGTTACACACTGGCGCTGGTTTAACATGTTACAGGTGTTACACACTGGCGCTGGTTTAACATGTTACAGGTGTTATACACTGAACGCTGGTTTAACATGTTACAGGTGTTATACACTGGCGCTGGTTTAACATGTTACAGGTGTTACACACTGGCGCTGGTTTAACATGTTACAGGTGTTACACACTGGCGCTGGTTTAACATGTTACAGGTGTTATACACTGGCGCTGGTTTAACATGTTACGGGTGTGACACACTGGCGCTGGTTTAACATGTTACAGGTGTTACACACTGGCGCTGGTTTAACATGTTACGGGTGTTACACACTGGCGCTGGTTTAACATGTTGGGGTGTGACACACTGGCGCTGGTTTAACATGTTACAGGTGTTACACACTGAGCTGGTTTAACATGTTACAGGTGTTACACACTGAGCGCTGGTTTAACATGTTACAGGTGTTATACATTGGCGCTGGTTTAACATGTTACAGGTGTTATACACTGGCGCTGGTTTAACATGTTACAGGTGTTACACACTGGCGCTGGTTTAACATGTTACAGGTGTTACACACTGGCGCTGGTTTAACATGTTACAGGTGTTACACACTGGCGCTGGTTTAACATGTTACAGGTGTTACACACTGAGCGCTGGTTTAACATGTTACAGGTGTTACACACTGGCGCTGGTTTAACATGTTACAGGTGTTACACACTGGCGCTGGTTTAACATGTTACAGGTGTTATACACTGGCGCTGGTTTAACATGTTACAGGTGTTACACACTGAGCGCTGGTTTAACATGTTACAGGTGTTACACACTGAGCGCTGGTTTAACATGTTACAGGTGTTATACACTGGCGCTGGTTTAACATGGTACAGGTGTTATACACTGGCGCTGGTTTAACATGTTACAGGTGTTATACACTGGCGCTGGTTTAACATGTTACAGGTGTTATACACTGGCGCTGGTTTAACATGTTACAGGTGTTACACACTGAGCGCTGGTTTAACATGTTACAGGTGTTATACACTGGCGCTGGTTTAACATGTTACAGGTGTTACACACTGAGCGCTGGTTTAACATGTTACAGGTGTTATACACTGGCGCTGGTTTAACATGTTACAGGTGTTATACACTGGCGCTGGTTTAACATGTTACAGGTGTTACACACTGAGCGCTGGTTTAACATATTACGGGTGTTATACACTGGCGCTGGTTTAACATGTTACGGGTGTTACACTGGCGCTGGTTTAACATGTTACGGGTGTTACACACTGGCTGGTTTAACATGTTACAGGTGTTACACACTGGCGCTGGTTTAACATGTTACAGGTGTTATACACTGAACGCTGGTTTAACATGTTACGGGTGTTACACACTGGCGCTGGTTTAACATGTTACGGGTGTGACACACTGAGCGCTGGTTTAACATGTTACAGGTGTTACACACTGGCGCTGGTTTAACATGTTACAGGTGTTATACACTGGCGCTGGTTTAACATGTTACAGGTGTTATACACTGGCGCTGGTTTAACATGTTACAGGTGTTATACACTGGCGCTGGTTTAACATGTTACAGGTGTTATACACTGGCGCTGGTTTAACATGTTACAGGTGTTATACACTGGCGCTGGTTTAACATGGTACAGGTGTTATACACTGGCGCTGGTTTAACATGTTACAGGTGTTATACACTGGCGCTGGTTTAACATGTTACAGGTGTTATACACTGGCGCTGGTTTAACATGTTACAGGTGTTATACACTGGCGCTGGTTTAACATGTTACAGGTGTTACACACTGGCGCTGGTTTAACATGTTACAGGTGTTACACTGGCGCTGGTTTAACATGTTACAGGTGTTATACACTGGCGCTGGTTTAACATGTTACAGGTGTTACACACTGAGCTGGTTTAACATGTTACAGGTGTTACACACTGGCGCTGGTTTAACATGTTACAGGTGTTACACACTGGCGCTGGTTTAACATGTTACAGGTGTTACACACTGGCGCTGGTTTAACATGTTACAGGTGTTACACACTGGCGCTGGTTTAACATGTTACAGGTGTTATACACTGGCGCTGGTTTAACATGTTACGGGTGTTATACACTGGCGCTGGTTTAACATGTTACAGGTGTTACACACTGGCGCTGGTTTAACATGTTACAGGTGTTACACACTGGCGCTGGTTTAACATGTTACAGGTGTTACACACTGGCGCTGGTTTAACATGTTACAGGTGTTACACACTGGCGCTGGTTTAACATGTTACAGGTGTTACACACTGAGAGAGCTGGTTTAACATGTTACAGGTGTTATACACTGGCGCTGGTTTAACAGGTTACAGGTGTTATACACTGGCGCTGGTTTAACATGTTACAGGTGTTATACACTGGCGCTGGTTTAACATGTTACAGGTGTTACACACTGGCGCTGGTTTAACATGTTACAGGTGTTATACACTGGCGCTGGTTTAACATGTTACAGGTGTTACACACTGGCGCTGGTTTAACATGTTACAGGTGTTACACACTGGCGCTGGTTTAACATGTTACAGGTGTTACACACTGGCGCTGGTTTAACATGTTACAGGTGTTATACACTGAACGCTGGTTTAACATGTTACAGGTGTTACACACTGGCGCTGGTTTAACATGTTACAGGTGTTACACACTGGCGCTGGTTTAACATGTTACAGGTGTTACACACTGGCGCTGGTTTAACATGTTACGGGTGTTACACACTGAGTGCTGGTTTAACATGTTACAGGTGTGATACACTGGCGCTGGTTTAACATGTTACAGGTGTTACACACTGGCTGGTTTAACATGTTACAGGGTTACACACTGGCGCTGGTTTAACATGTGACAGGTGTTACACACTGGCGCTGGTTTAACATGTTACAGGGGTTACACACTGGCGCTGGTTTAACATGTTACAGGTGTTACACACTGGCGCTGGTTTAACATGTTACAGGTGTTACACACTGGCGCTGGTTTAACATGTTACAGGTGTTACACACTGGCGCTGGTTTAACATGTGACAGGTGTTACACACTGGCGCTGGTTTAACATGTGACAGGTGTTACACACTGGCGCTGGTTTAACATGTTACAGGTGTTACACACTGAGCGCTGGTTTAACATGTTACGGGTGTTACACACTGGCGCTGGTTTAACATGTTACCGGTGTTACACCGGCGCTGGTTTAACATGTTACGGTGTTACACACCGGCGCTGGTTTAACATGTTACGGGTGTTACACACTGGCGCTGGTTTAACATGTTACAGGTGTTACACACTGAGCGCTGGTTTAACATGTTACGGGTGTTACACACACTGCGCTGGTTTAACATGTTACAGGTGTTACACACTGAGCGCTGGTTTAACAGGTTACAGGTGTTATACACTGAGCGCTGGTTTAACATGTTACGGGTGTTATACACTGAGCGCTGGTTTAACATGGTACAGGTGTTATACACTGAGCGCTGGTTTAACATGTTACAGGTGTTACACACTGAGCGCTGGTTTAACATGTTACAGGTGTTACACACTGAGCGCTGGTTTAACAGGTTACAGGTGTTATACACTGAGCGCTGGTTTAACATGTTACAGGTGTTACACGCTGAGCGCTGGTTTAACATGTTACAGGTGTTACACACTGAGCGCTGGTTTAACATGTTACGGGTGTTACACACTGAGCGCTGGTTTAACATGTTACGGGTGTGATACACTGAGCGCTGGTTTAACAGGTTACAGGTGTTACACGCTGAGCGCTGGTTTAACATGTTACAGGTGTTACACACTGAGCGCTGGTTTAACAGGTTACAGGTGTTATACACTGAGCGCTGGTTTAACATGTTACAGGTGTTACACGCTGAGCGCTGGTTTAACATGTTACAGGTGTTATACACTGAGCGCTGGTTTAACATGTTACGGGTGTTACACACTGAGCGCTGGTTTAACATGTTACGGGTGTTACACACTGAGCGCTGGTTTAACATGTTACGGGTGTGATACACTGAGCGCCAGGAGGCACTGAGCGCTTTTCACCTCCAGAGACAGTGTGTCACTGACGCTGGCATGCGTATCAGGTGTATATTGACCAGAAAAATACAGCAGTATGTGTAACATATATTTTAAAATGTGTGTATTTTCCACTTAATATATTGTTGCAGTCTTTACAAAGACGCCACGTGCTGGTCAATGTAGAGGCAAGGACCAATTAAATCCTTTTGAGTCCCAAAGGAGCACAGACCTGTATCCTTACAGGTCATATGTCAACATATTTTCCCAATATCTTGCTAAATATTTTATTTCCATAAGGCAGTATGCATTCATAGACATTTATAAAAAAAGGTATTTACAAAATTACAAGAACATTATTCACTGATATTTGTTCTCAGGCAGCTACAGAGACACAACACAGCTTCTTGCGCGGTTCTGTTTACCTGGAACCTAAAAACTCATACCTGTGAACACAGCTCAAAATAATCACATACACACTGACTTAGTACACAGATATGAACAGCGATACAGTGGAGCTCCTACTGTAGCAGGAGACAGGGTTAGCGCTGCGTGACCTGTAAGGGTCCTGACCCCCCTGCTGGAAGTGCAGTACATGCACCCTTCTGTTCTAGCCCAGTCTTTGAGCCACGGGTTCGAGTTCTCTGAGGTATCCTTCAATCAGCAGCTTCTGTTCTTCAGAAAGCTGAACAAACTCCCCGATCGTCTTGCAATGAATACATTTCTAATAACAAAGTCTCTGCTGCTCTCTTCAGTCTCTTCGCTGCACACACAGCTTCATAATCCTGATGTTAGGATGGTTTCCAAGTTCTGTTTTCAATATTATACTCGCATATTCTCTCTTGAGTATCATTGTGACAAGATTGTATCATGAAATATTACACCCCCTCAGTCTCTCCTCCTCCTCCCTCCTCAGTCTCTCCTCCTCCTCCCTCCTCAGTCTCTCATTCTCCCTCCTCAGTCTCTCCTCCTCCTCCCTCCTCAGTCTCTCATTCTCCCTCCTCAGTCTCTCCTCCTCCTCCCTCCTCAGTCTCTCCTCCTCCTCCTTCCTCAGTCTCTCATTCTCCCTCCTCAGTCTCTCCTCCTCCTCCCTCCTCAGTCTCTCATTCTCCCTCCTCAGTCTCTCCTCCTCCTCCTTCCTCAGTCTCTCATTCTCCCTCATCAGTCTCTCATTCTCCCTCCTCAGTCTCTCCTCCTCCTCCTTCCTCAGTCTCTCATTCTCCCTCATCAGTCTCTCATTCTCTCTCTTCAGTCTCTCCTCCTCCTCCCTCTTCAGTCTCTCATTCTCTCTCCTCAGTCTCTCCTCCTCCTCCCTCCTCAGTCTCTCCTCCTCCTCCCTCCTCAGTCTCTCATTCTCTTTCCTCAGTCTCTCCAGTTTCTCTGTCTCCTCCTCGCTGTTCTCTCTGTTGAGGTGAAACACATGTGTAAATAATCATCATCACAGACATTTTACTATTAATTTTTAACACTAAACACAGCTCCCAAGTGAAAGGGCAGCAGTTCCTGGGAGTCCCGGCCCCTTCATTACAAGAAGCTGAAACTGCTTCAAGTCCATGGCAGGACAAACAGCCATCATGTCAGAGCAGGCGTTACAACAGGTATGACATCATTAGAAACAGCCATTGTGTCAGAGCAGGCGTTACAACAGGTATGACATCATTAGAAACAGGCATCGAGTCAGAGCAGGCGTTACAACAGGTATGACATCATTAGAAACAGGCATCGAGTCAGAGCAGGCGTTACAACAGGTATGACATCATTAGAAACAGCCATCGTGTCAGAGCAGGCGTTACAACAGGTATGACATCATTAGAAACAGCCATCGTGTCAGAGCAGGCGTTACAACAGGTATGACATCATTAGAAACAGCCATCGTGTCAGAGCAGGCATTACAACAGGTATGACATCATTAGAAACAGACATCGTGTCAGAGCAGGCGTTACAACAGGTATGACATCATTAGAAACAGGTCGAGCGGTTCAGCCAGACTGCAGCACTGAAGAGCAAGTATCTTAGCATAACATTTTAATTTATTTTTAAATTCCCCTCCTTACTTGCAATCATTCCGAGTGGTTCTGGGTTCCGTCTCTCCTCCAGTATCGAGTTTTATACTGTTTTCAAATCTGCCTTCACCTGCTTTGAGCTGCTTTGAGAAGCTTGTCTGCAGAATCGTAACTGCCAGACAGCCCTCCTCATCCCATTCAAATCAACCAGCCTCTACTTTGTACTTATAATAGAACAGAATAGAACTGATCTGATTTGACATTAGTTATTGTTTACCTGGCTTTGAGAAGCTTGTCTGCAGAATCCTAACTGCTGGGTGCTCAACAGCCGTGTGACCTTTCACCTCTGCCAGCCCCCCCCCCAGTGCTTTACATGCATACAGGCCTCATGACCATAGATTGGTGAGGAGGGACGTGTAGAAACACAATGAGAATTTCAATCTGCTTATTCTCTACTGCAAACCTGTGCGGTATTTTTTTAATCGAAAAACAAACCTCCTCAGTCTCTTCCCCTTAGGCTCCTCCTCCTCCTTTTCCTGTTCCTCCTTGTCCTCCCTCCTCAGCCTCTCCTCCTCCTCCCTCGTCAGTGTCTCCAGTTCCTCCTCGTCCTCTCTCCTCTCTGTCTTCACCTGGGCATTCCCGCTGTTGAGGTGAAACATGCGTGTAAATAATCATCATCAAAGACATGTTACTGTTCATTACAAACCCTGAACACAGCTCCCAAGTGAAAGGGCAGCAGTTCCTGGGAGTGTCATTGAGGTGCTGGTGCTGCTGGTGAACCTGGACTGGAGTCATCAGGTGTGTTATTAAACTGGAGCATGTATGCCTCTGCACAGTGAAGAGACATGAGATTACCTGGCAGAGTCTCCTGACATATCGGGTGGGTCATAAGATTTACTGCGGCTTCGTTTCCTTCTCTTCCTAACCATGTCTGTAACTTCTGAATCACTCGTTCCTCAGTTATCTGTGTTTCTTCTCTGCAACAGAATTGAAATAAGCCAATTATTAAAGAGTTTAGAGCCTCACTTCTCACCTTTATCTCTCTTCTTAGATCACCCCTCGTTCCTCCTCCTCACTTTCGTTCTCTCTTCTTAGACCACCCCTCGTTCTTCCTCCTCACTTTTGTTCTCTCTTCTTAGACCACCCCTCGTTCTTCCTCCTCACTTTCATTCTCTCTTCTTAGATCACCCCTCGTTCTTCCTCCTCACTTTCCTTCTCTCTTCTTAGATCACCCCTCGTTCCTCCTCCTCACTTTCGTTCTCTCTTCTTAGATCACCCCTCGTTCTTCCTCCTCACTTTCGTTCTCTCTTCTTAGACCATCCCTCGTTCTTCCTCCTCACTTTCATTCTCTTTTTCTGTCTCTTTTTCTTCTCGTGTTGTTTGCCATCATTCTGAACGCTTTTTATTATCACAGTTAGTCTGCTGTTTATTGTTTGTATTTCATAATGAACAAATCCAAACACAATGAATATATCATATATTTAGGGCTTCTGATTTTCGGTTTTAACCGATAAAACCTGATAAAACACCCCGATACAAAAAAAAAAAATGAAATCGGTGGATAGCCAATAAACACCGGAAACACGAGAAACGCTGTGGAAATGTTTACTATTCCCATTAAAAAATAAAACCTACGACACAAATAATAATAAATACATTTCTCAGTGCTGTTCGGAAATGTCCCGCCTTCCTGACTTGAGAATCTATCAGTGATTCGTTCTGAATACTTTAAACCCGCCCCCAACTACTGAGTGACAGCACATTCCTACATTTCTATTGGAGACTCCGCTTGCGAGGTTTAAAACGAGATTGCAATCAGGATGGAGGCTTGTTAGCGGGATTTCAAACTGTATTACAGTTAAGATACGGAGGATTTAAAACAGAATTGTGGCGAAATGTGAAACAAATACCTCCAGACAAAAACCCCAGAAGAATGTGCCGAGACCAGAGGGATTTCACTGTGGAAGACAGCAAAGGAAAGAAGGGACAGCTTAAGAGTGCAAGTGTCGAGTTACTATAAATACTCAATCATTTTGGAAAGTAACCGAAAACACTAATTTCATACAGTATATCAAAAACGAAAGCCCCGAAAAAAACCGATTTACATAAAACTCGAAAATAGCTAAAAATAAGCACCGAAAAATACAATTAATAAAACCCGAAAAACAGAAGCCCTGCCTATACTGTGTAAAATGTATAGCGCCTGCATTACTGTAATCCATTTTCACATCATGATTAACAAAAGAGATACACCTGCTAACTATAAAACGGTGTGTTTTACTGATAACAGGATCTGCTTCTCCAGTAACTGTAATTGTCTTTGTGTTGCTCTGCCCTGTTAACGTAGACTTTGAAACAGGATATTTGCAGAGCTGTAGTGAATGATACAGGGCGCGGTAGACAGTTCAACGTTAATTAAAGAAACACAACTAAGCAGATCTTACATTAACATTCACATAATGAGCTCTAGATTCCTTTAATGAAGTTAGTTGTATGTAATAATTATTACACTTTATTAAGTCTGTAGTGTAGAGCAAGGAAAAGCGTCGTTTCTTTTTAAAAAATGAGTTAGGGTTAGGAATTTTGGGGGAACAAATTATACTGTGAGCGACTCCAGTGAGAAATGATGAAGATCCGATTTAATAAGAACGATTTTCGAGGGTTCGGCTCTGAATTGCGGGCCGGGTTCAGTTAGAAAATCCGGGTCCGAGTTCGGTTCTTGTTTCAGACCCCGATAGAGATTCAGCAGTAACCAGACAGGCTTTTTATAAACTAATCACCAACTCAACTGACTGCCTTATACAGTATATATAATTATTATTATTTTAGACGCGCCTACCACTATTGTGAGCCCAGCATTACAGTGTAATCAATGCCGGGGATACAGACCAGCCGACTGCAGATCTATTGACTGTGTATTCACATGGGACTGGACTTCAAGACGCAACTACACACCCCTTACACACTGCTTTATAAAGCGAGGCTGCTCGCTGGTTTAGCTCTATTTCTCTTTATAAAGCGCGGCTGCTCGCTGGTTTAGCTCTCTATCTGTTTATAAAGCGAGGCTGCTCGCTGGTTTAGCTCTCTTTCTCTTTATAAAGCGCGGCTGCTCGCTGGTTTAGCTCTCTTTCTCTTTATAAAGCGAGGCTGCTCGCTGGTTTAGCTCTCTCTCTTTATAAATAAATAATAATGCTCGCTGGTTTAGCTCTCTTTTCTCTTTATAAAAGCGCGGCTGCTCGCTGGTTTAGCTCTCTTTCTCTTTATAAAGCGCGGCTGCTCGCTGGTTTAGCTCTCTTTCTCTTTATAAAGCGAGGCTGCTCGCTGGTTTAGCTCTCTTTCTCTTACGGGAGCAGAGACGTGAATTACTCGGTAATATTAAACACAAGCCAAACCCGGTCTGATCTCGAATAACAAGAAGAATACTTCTGCCAAATCAAAACTTCACCTTGAATAAAAAACAAACAAACAATTACATCAATATCCGTTTATTACAATTCCTAAATTAAGAGCAAGTTAAATAGTCTCTGTATTAAATTCATAGCTACATGGTTTGCTTGTTATAATTTTTTTTCATCAGGCACTTGACCTTAATCGTGTCAATGCTGAGGTTTCAAACTGAAAATATAAACTAGAAAACCACACGCTGCTGTTCTGAGATTAGAGATGACCAACGTTTCTACAATTATTTGTCAGCGTCTTTTTTTCAGTGTAAATTCAATGGCAGACGTTTCCACTAGAAGTCTCTCTCAGCGTCTTCAGTGTAAATTCAACGGCAAACGTTTCCACTAGAAGTCTCTCTCAGCATCTTCAGTGTCAATTCAATGGCAAACGTTTCCTCTAGAAGTCTCTCTCAGCATCTTCAGTGTAAATTCAATGGCAAACGTTTCCTCTAGAAGTCTCTCTCAGCATCTTCAGTGTAATTTGAAGACACAGAGAAAGACTTCTAGTCTGAACTTTAGTCACTGAATATTATTTTATTTTAAAATAAACTGTTTGAAATAAGTTTATTAACTGCTAATACACAATCTTTGTTTGGGCTTTGTATTCTTGTATTTGATCACGAGAGAAGTCGATTGCTTTGAATCCTTTTATAAATATATCAAAATCCTGATTGATAAGCACGTGAATTATGATTTACAGACAAACTGAATCCAATTCTCTTTGTTAAGTCTATAACCAAGCTGCTAATGTAGGTTCATTAAAACAACTGTAATGCGGTCAGACTTCACCCTTTGCGCAGTGCTGAAGAAGACTCGAGTCGCTTCTCTTTCTCCTGAGTCTTCTGGAAAGTATCGTGGGTGGAGTTCAGGCACTTTACTTTAAACTAAACGGAAGCTAGGAAACCACACGCTCACACTGTTAAAATAAAATCATCTGCATGTTGAATTAACCGCCAGCAGCCATTTTGTGAAAAAAAAAAAAACCAAAAAATGAACAACTTGAACGTAGAAAATGCATTGAAAATAAATGAACACAAGAAGAGGGCATGAACTGGAAGAAGGATGCAACATTGACAATGACAACACTGACAGCCTGTGTGTGGACTGAGAGAGTGTTTTACACGAGTCAGAGGCAGAGTGAACCGCACTGGAAAAACTGTGCAATATAAACCTGTACTAAACACCTGTGTGTGGACTGAGAGAGTGTTTTACACGAGTCAGAGGCAGAGTTAACCACACTGGAAAAACGCGTCTTATTTATTCTTAAACATGCTCGGGGAAAATAATCTCAGAATGGCATTATGGCAAAAGTATTAGTAATATTTCAAGTAATTCACTTGTTCTGAAATCAAATGTTCGGGGTTTTTAACAAAGTTTGTAAAAGTAAATAACTACCCGAGCAGCTTGCGTCTGAAACGCGTTCTGTAGTTCCTAACGCTAAAAACAAACAGAAAGAAAGCGCAGGTATGTGAACCACACTCCGGTTAATATCAAGCACAGCTATATCTGCCTCGCTGCTTTCACCTGACAAGTACATGAATAAGATTATTGCACAGTGTTGAAATGACACTGAATTGATTTGGATAGCGCTTGTGTTTGAGTGGCGGCCCTATGACGCAGAGACACCCGTACAATGAACAAATATATTATGACTATTATTATTATTATTATTATTATTATTATTATTATTATTATTATTATTACTATGTATTTATTATTATTATTTATTATTATTTATTTCTTAGCAGACGCCCTTATCCAGGGCGACTTACAATCGCAAGCAAATACAAATACATTCAAGTGTTACAATATAAGTCATACAATAAGAGCAAGAAATACAATAATTCTCAAGTGTGACAAACCACAATTCAATAATACAGCAGATAATAGTGAAAGTTACATCAGGATATGATTAAATAGTGATAGTTACATCAGGATATGATTAAGTACAAAATACTACAGATTAAACACTTGGCAGATTACAATATTCTGAAGTACAGGATTAAATGCAGTAAAATAGGCGGCAGATAAGAGCAAAATAAAGCATATTTAAATGAAGGGTGATAGTGTCCCAGGATACAAACAAAGGAGTTCTACAGGTGCTGTTTGAAGAGGCGAGTCTTAAGGAGGCGCCGGAATGTGGTCAGGGACTGGGCAGTCCTGACATCTGTAGGAAGGTCATTCCACCACTGCGGAGCAAGGGTGGAGAAGGAGCGGGCTCGGGAGGCAGGGGAGCGTAGCGGAGGTGGAGCCAGTATTTATTGTATTGTTGTTAGTATTATTATTGTTGTTATTATTATGAATATAGTTTTATAAACCACTATCCTCAACGATAAAAAGTACAAAATCGACTCACCAACTTCACCACAAGCGCGTCTCTTCCGTGTAGCTGAAGCGAACTGCGTTGAAAATGAAACCGAAAGTATATTAGTTCAAAAACGAGCGGTACTTGGGGTTGGGCGACAACCAAACAGACCGGAATCCATGTTAAACAAACAGCTGTTCTGAGACATTCAAGTCACGAAAGAGTTTAAATAATCGTGCGTGTTTATATCACACCTCGCTCGGCTCGCTGGCAGTCTCGACAGCCCGCTTTAATAATGAACCAGCCGGGGCAATGCTGAGGTGTAGCTGGGGCTCGATAAAGCTTATTATCTGAAGAGGGAGGATTATAGGACAGCAAGAGATTCAGAGAGAAAGTAAACAGGGGGTTACTTACAATGAACAACAAAATAATACTCCACCCCCCCCCCCTCCAATAAATAAATAAATAAATAAATAAATAAATAAATAAATAAATAAATAGAATAACACACAACCCATTTGCCCTAACTATATATTACATGTTTACCTCATGCTATTGAGAGTGGTTTGGCAGGTCTTTTTTTTTCACGCATAAACACAGAGTTTACAATTTAAAACTAACCCGTCGAGAACTTTCGACAGGCACAAATAAAGCATACCGTACCGGAATGCGTTTTTGTTTTTAAAACAGCGACAATATCTGTTATTTAACGATTCGGTTTGAGAGGATGCTCATCTTGAAGAGACGTTCCTGTCCTGGAGTGACTTCACAACAACAAGCGAGGTGTTGAGGACTATAGCAGCAGCTGTGAAACTGACGCCATTGTGGCTCTAAACTGGAGTCCAGCGACTTTGAAATAGATAATCACACGGAGCCAAAATGGCGGTCACAGGCGCGCAGTTTCTTCCCTCCTCACCTCGACCTCACATTGCGAGCTCGAGCCACGAAGGGGCGCGCGAACACCAAGAAAACCGCGAAGACGGCTGTGAGGAGAGACGACGAGTTTGAATTTTTTTTAGTTCTATTAAAAAAAACTATATTATTTAAACACTTAATATTATAATATTTTTTAAATATATATACATTTACTTTTTTTTCACTTTTTATAAAAAATGAAAAAAACGGGCACAATGGTTTGTGTAATACCACTCTAACGGTGTGATTATTATCTCTAGTAAACGCGCAATTCAAAGACCAGAGACACTCTTTGACGTGTAAATGTGTTTGGTTTTGTTGTATTCATTATAAATGTTTCTACACAGTAAAGTAAACGCGCTCTCCCGTCTTCTCTTTAACTGCTGGAAAATTAAACCAACCGCCATTCGAACTCTCAATCTGCGGGACCGCTGATGACGTTGTTCCTCTGAGCGCCTTGTTGCTAGGTCGACCGAGGAGAGGTTCTGAAACTGCGTCACGGTGTCCGCCATTTTGGCTCCAGCTTCCCTGCTGTTTGCAACGCGGTGCGACTCTGTGAGAGCCGAAATGGCGCCTGTTTCACAGCATCAGCTTTATACCAAGTACCAGCGAGTGAAAATTGTTTTTAAATTATGTAGATGTATCTTTTAATTCCTGTTGAAGTTGCTCATAGTTTTCCAATTATTTAATGTCAATGGTTGTGAGTCTTTCCTATTGTTAGTATTATTGTTTCTGTTTTATTTATTTGTGTGTATTTGTGATAATATTTATTTATTTGTTTATTTATTTATTGTAGTGTAATGCATATCCCTCCCCCTTCCAAAAAAAATGATAAAATGACAAAAGAACTATAAATATATATTTTATTATTTCTACCAAAAGTATTTATTCATACATAGTGAATGAAAACATTTATAGAAAAGGATTTACAAGATTACAAGAACATTATTCACTTATATTTGTTCTAAGGCAGCTATACAGCTTCCTGCGTGGTTCTGTTCACCTGGAACCTAAAATACTCACTACTGTGAACACAGCTCAAAATAATCACATAGACACTGACTTAGTACACAGATATGAACACATCATAAAATAATTCAAATACGTATATGTATATTATATATATATATATATAATGTAGAACAATAATAAAATATACAATGGAGAAATAAAACACAATGATCATTCTAAAAGATAACTTTTTACAGTGGCTCACTGAGGACATGAAAAATCAAACAGAAAAAAGAGGTAAGCCATTATTGAACTTGTAATCACAAGATCAATCAATCGATCAATCAATCCTTATTTCATATAGCGCCTTTCATAGTGGAGCACCATCACAAAGCGCTTTACAAGATAGTGAGGAACAATTCATAATACATTAAATACAGTGAAAACAATGCATAATACATTATATACAGTGAAATACAAGGCTTGGTACATGAAATACAAGGCTGGATGTGAGTTTTAAACATTGATGTCTGTGCCCCACAGAATCATCACATAAACATCAATCCGAATAGCAATTTACACAGCAGCTAATAACGGATATCAGGCTTAAAGATGTGGAAAAAAAAGAACAGGCGGGTCTGGAGAGTTGATTTGAAGCGACGATGGGCTGGAGTTTTTTAATTTTAGATCCCAAATCATTTTTTCTTCTCATGCATTATAGTTATTTTTGTTTTGTTTTATTTTCCTCTTTAATGAACCTTCTCTAACTTTCTAATCGGTTCTACACAAACCTGTCTTCACGGTGCAAACTCTCAGATCCTCCAAAGAACTATGAACAGGGGGGGAAATCTAGTAATATGTTTATGTGGATAACTGTTAGATAAACACGTCACAATAGTAATACAGCTTAAAACAGGATTCTTGAGGTTTAATTATATATATATATATATATATATATATATATATATATATAATTAATGTGTTTATTTAGCAGATGCCTTTCTCCAAGACACTTACAGAGACTAGGGTGTGTGTGCATCAGCTGTGAGTCACTTACAATTACGCCTCACCCGCCTGGAGCACAAGGAGGTGAAGTGACTTGCTCAGGGTCACACAGTGAGTCAGTGGCTGAGGTGGGATTTGAACCGGGGGACCTCCTGGTTACAAGCCCTTTTCTTTAACCACTGGACCATACAGCCTCCATATATATATATATAATCGCGGCGCTCACACTGGAACTATTTCAGTTGGAAAGTGTTTTCATGGCTGTATGGATCTCCCTCACTGCCTGCAGGTTTTCCTCAAGCTTTTCAGCGCACTCACAGATCTTACTCGCCTTCTCGTTTTTCTCCTCTTTGCTCTTAAAACTTAGAATGACAGAAAACAACTGGCCCAGGTCATTTGGAAAAACGTTTTCAGCTATTTGATCTATCTGACTGTCTGCTGTGTCAGTGCCGCTAGCCCCTAGTAACTCTTCCATCCTCTCTGTCAGATCTCTGAGACCTGAGTCTGTCTCTAGCATTTCAAACACCTTTTCATAATCTGAGTCAGCAGCTGTGTCCGGTGATCCGGAGAGTCTCTTTAGGTTTAAAAGAGCTGCGATCGCTGTGGTGGCAGATCTGCTGAGCTCTGTCATCCTGCGTCTCGCATTTTTTTTACGTATATCCTCTATCTTCTTACTGTAAGATCTCAAGGGCAATGCTCCTTGGCAGCAACTGATTGCCCCTTTCCTGGATCCCCAGCAACCATTCCAGCAACTCCACAGCAATAGCCTGTGTTAAAACCAGCAACGGCCCCAGCAACAGCCACACTGGCTCCCCCCTGCAAACCCAGCCAGCCCCGCCCTGCAAGACCTATTACACCTACAGCAGCGATCGCTGCTCCTGTTCGAATGAAAGAAATAGCTCGAGTCCCATCAACCACAGGCATCTCTGTCATTGTGAATGTCGCAGCGACCTTCTTCAATTCCTCCACAGCGCTTTCTGTTTCTTTCAGCTGATCTGGGAACCGCTGAACAAATTCCTGGATCTTCTTCATTTCCAATTCAAGAGCGCTGTGTAAAAAAAACAAAATCTTCCATCTTCATCATCTTCATCATCATCATCACCATCATCACCACCACCATCTCTACAGTGTTGTTCTCTTTCCTATAGACCTCTATACAGCTCTGCAGTGTTGAGTGGAGTTCTCTTTCCTATAGACCTCTATACAGCTCTGCAGTGTTGAGGGGAGTTCTCTTTCCTATAGACCTCTATACAGCTCTGCAGTGCTGAGTTCTCTTTCCTATAGACCTCTATACAGCTCTGCAGTGTGAGTTCTCTTCCCATAGACCTCTATACAGCTCTGCAGTGTTGAGCTCTCTTCCTATAGACCTCTATACAGCTCTGCAGTGCTGAGTTCTCTTTCCCATAGACCCTCATACAGCTCTGCAGTGTTGAGTTCTCTTCCCTATAGACCTCTATACAGCTCTGCAGTGTTGAGTTCTCTTTCCTATAGACCTCTATACAGCCCTGCAGTGTTGAGAGGGAGTTCTCTTTCCTATAGACCTCTATACAGCTCTGCAGTGTTGAGTTCTCTTCCTATAGACCTCTATACAGCTCTGCAGTGTGGAGTTCTTTCCTTAGACCTCTATACAGCTCTGCAGTGTGGAGTTCTCTTTCCTATAGACCTCTATACAGCTCTGCAGTGTTAAGTTCTCTTTCCTATAGACCTCTATACAGCTCTGCAGTGTGGAGCTCTCTTTCCTATACACCTCTCTACAGCTCTGCAGTGTTGAGTGGAGCTCTCTTTCCTATAGACCTCTATACAGCTCTGCAGTGTTGAGAGTGGAGTTCTCTTTCCTATAGACCTCTATACAGTTCTGCAGTGTTGAATTCTGGAGTCTCTTTCTATAGACCTGCAGTGTGGATACAGCTCTGCAGTGCTGAGTTCTCGTTCCTCCAACACTGAGTTCTTATTTTAAATCTGTCTTTACCCTGCTTTGAAATCGTCTGGAAATCATGTGACAGTGTGACCTTTCAACTCTGCCTCCCCGCCCCGCCCCGCACTACTCTACATGCACAGGCAGAATTGAAAGGTCACGCTGTCTCGTGACCATAGATTGTTGAGAAGGGATGTGCAGAAACACAATGAGAATTTCAACCTGCTTATTCTCTACTGTAAACCTGTGGGGTATTTTTTAAATTGAAAAACAAACCTCAGTCTCTCCTCCTCTCTCTTCAGTCTCTCCTCTTCCTCCTTCCTCTTCAGTCTCTCCTCCTCCTCCCTCCTTAGTCTCTCCTCCTCCTCTTTCCTCTTCAGTCTCTCCTCCTAAATCTCTTCAGTCTCTCCTCCTCCTCCCTCCTCAGTCTCTCCTCCTCCTCTCTTCAGTCTCTCCTCCTCCTCTCTCTTCAGTCTCTCCTGTTCCTCCCTCCTCTCTGTTCTCCTATAGACCCTATACAGCCCTGCTTCTGTTGGGTGAAACACGCTTCCAATAATCATCATCAAAGACATGTTACTATTCATTAGAAACCCTGAACACAGCTCCCAAGTGAAAGGGCAGCAGTTCCTGGGAGTGTCATTGAGGTGCTGGTGCTGCTGGTGAACCTGGACTGGAGTCATCAGGTGTGTTATTAAACTGGAGCATGCATGCCTCTGCACAGTGAAGAGACATGAGATTACCTGGCAGAGTCTCCTGACATATTGGGTGGTTCAGTCTCTTTACTGTTTCTTCTTCTCCTTGGAGTCGGGTCCATGTCTGCATCTTCTGAATCACTCATTCCTCAGTTAGCAGTGTATCGACCCTGCAACAGAATTGAAACAAGTCAGTTATTACAGTATAGAGCTTCAAATGTCACTCTTTCTCTCTCTTTTAGACCAGCCCCCTTATCTTTTCATGCTGTTTGTAATCATTCAGAGCACTTCTTGTTGTCACAGTCACTCAAACACTTTATTTCAGCTTCATTATCCCTCAACCTCAGGGCCTGTTTGAATTAAGGAGCCCTCCTCCTTCAGGACTGATTGAAACAGGCAGGAACCAGAACATACTCACTCTGACCACGTTTTTGATTTTTACACAGGGGGATGTTAAATTTGGTACCCACTTCATTCGTATACCATTCCTCATACTGGGCTCTATTCTCAAACATTTGAATTTTTTCGGAGAATTGGTTCTCCAGTGGAATATGGAACTGGCGTCGAGTTGCTCCACCGATCCTCAAGGCAGTATTGATTTGTATTCTCCGCCCACAAGGCACCATGAGAATCTCTTTCTACTCGAATTAATTCAAATCGCGCATTCGCTGTTCCCATTTTAAAGACATGACCACGGGTGTCTCTTCCAACACATTCCCTGATTACATTCGCCTTTGTTCTCCTGCGCAGACACGGCGGAATCAAACGGATGTCCAGAAACCTCCGCGCTTGCTAACACCCCAGATGTGGAGCCCGAAGCTGTCAAAGCATTTTAGAAAACACTAAAAACAATACAGCTGGTCCTGCAAAATAAAACCGCGCTGTTTTTAAACAGACAGACGGGTCCCACATATGGGACACCACAGCCGCTTCTGGAAACAGTGCGGGCTCTGCTAGAAGAAATGCATCACGTGTTCAAAAGCGCTGTTATGATATTCGCAAACACGTTAAATTAAAAAAAAGGCTCAGCAATTAAGTCGCCAAGGATACCAGAAGGAATATGTATTGGTAAATAATATCCAGCCAGATAATAGGTTTTATATATATATATATATATATATATATATATATATATATATATATATATATATATATTTCGGACGGAGAACACTGACCCGACCCGCAGTCCTTAAGTTAACATTCCAATAATTATTTCTAAATTAATTCTAAAGCTTAATCCTAATTCACTTCTAAAGAAATAAAATGTTCGGGGTTTTTAACAAAGTTTGTAACAGTAAATAACTACCCGAGCAGTTTGCGTCTGAAACGCGTCGCTTCAACTATTGAAAGTAAAAGGAACAGGGCGTCTAAAAAACTAAAATGGACGACAGAGTTCTGTAGTTCCTAACGCTAAAAACAAACAGAAAGAAAGCGCAGATATGTGAAACACACTCCGGTTAATATCAAGCACAGCTATATCTGTCTCGCTGCTTTCACCTGACAAGTACAGGAATAAGATTATTGCACAGTGTTGAAATGACACTGAATTGGTTTGGATAGCGCTTGAGTTTGAGGGGCGGCCCTATGACACCCGTACAATGCACAAATATTATTATTATTATTATTATTATTATTACTATGTATTTATTATGTCTTATTATATTGTTGTTATTATTATTATTGTTGTTATTATTATGAATATAGTTTTATAAACCACTATCTTCAACGATAAAAAAGTATAAAATCGACTCACCAACTTCACCACAAGCGCGTCTTTTCGTGCAGCTGAAGAGAACTGCGTTGAAAATGAAACCGAAAGTATATTAGTTCAAAACTAGCAGTACTTGGGGTTGGACGACAACCAAACAGACCGAATCCATGTTAAACAAACAGCTGTTCTGAGACATTCAAGTCACGAAAGAGTTTAAATAAACCTGCGTTTTATATCACACCTCGCTCGGCTCGCTGGCAGTCTCGACAGCCCGCTTTAATAATGAACCAACCGGGGCAATGCTGAGGTGTAGCTGGGGCTCGTTAAAGCTTATTATCTGAAGAGGGAGGATTATAGGACAGCAAGAGATTCAGAGAGAAAGTAAACAGGGGGGCTACTTACAATGAACAACAAAATAATACAACCCCATATAAAAAATAAATAAATAAATAAATAGAATAACACACAACCCGTTTGTCCTAACTATATATTAGATTTTTACCTCATGCTATTGAGAGTGGTTTGGCAGGTCTTTTTTAATTTTCACGCATAAACACAGAGTTTACAATTTAAAACTAACCCGTCGAGAACTTTCGACAGGCACAAATAAAGCATACCGTACCGGAATGCGTTTTCGTTTTTAAAACAGCGACAATATCTGTTATTTAACGATTCGGTTTGAGAGGATGCTCATCTTGAAGAGACGTTCCTGTCCTGGAGTGACTTCACATCAACAAGCGAGGTGTTGAGGACTATAGCTGAAGCGGCTGTGAAACTGACGCCATTGCGGCTCTAAACTGGAGTCCAGCGCCTTTGAAATAGATAATCACACGGAGCCAAAATGGCGGACACGGGCGCGCAGTTTCTTCCCTCCTCACCTCGACCTCACATTGCGAGCTCGAGCCACGAAGGGGCGCGCGAGCACCAAGAAAACCGCGAAGACGGTTGTGAGGAGAGACGACGAGTTTGAATTATTTTTTTAGTTTGTTTGATTAAAAACTATATTATTTGAACTGTTTAACTCGTCGTATTAGGAGGCTGTGTGGTCCAGTGGTTAAAGAAAAGGGCTTGTAACCAGGAGGTCCCCGGTTCAAATCCCACCTCAGCCACTGACTCATTGTGTGACCCTGAGCAAGTCACTTCACCTCCTTGTGCTCCGTCTTTCAGATGAGACGTAATTGTAAGTGACTCTGCAGCTGATGCATAGTTCACACACCCTAGTCTCTGTAAGTCGCCTTTGATAAAGGCGTCTGCTAAATAAACAAATAATAATAAATAAGAGAAACACAAACTTATTTTTTTATTGGACAAGAGAGTTGCGAGGGCTGAATTATTCTTACCCAGGAGAAGTTCACAATGAACACGAATAGCAGGATTTAAATTGCAGTTTCCACACTTCACCACTAGAGGTCAGTAGAGCCTAAGGACAGAGTGAGCCGGCCGGTGCGGCGCATTGAATCCACGCTATTCTAACCGCGTGTCCGGGCTCTGAGCGCCGCTGTGTTTATTTCACTCAGGGGGGATAGCCGACCCTCCGCGGGCTCATTCGGACCCTGAGCGAGTCGCTTCACCTCCTTGTGCTCCGTCCTTTCGGGTGAGACGTCAAACAAACGAGCTCTTATTGAAGTGACTCTGCAGCAGCAGCAGCAGCAGTTGTTGATGATGCAGAGTTCACCCTCCTAGTCTCTGGAAGTCGCTTCGGAGCGCTCTGCGTAAGTTCAGAGCTGCATCCTGTATGTGCTTTGAAAGAATATTCAAGTATGGAATATATTTAGGGCTTCTGTTTTTTGGGTTCTATTGTATTTTTCGGTGCTTATTTTGAGCTATTTTCGAGTTTTATGTAATTCTTTTTTGGGGGGCTTTCGTTTTTGATATACTGTATGAAATGAGTGTTTTCAGGTACTTTCCAAAATGCTTGAGCGTTATTTTTCGTTCTGTCACAATATGTCTAGTAACTGGACAGGACTTGCACTCTTAAGTTGTCCCTTCTTTCCTTTGCTGTCTTCCACAGTGAAACCCCTCTGGTCTCGGCACATTCTTCTGGGGTTTTTGTCTCGAGGCATTTTTTGACGTTTCGCCACAATTCTGTTTTAAGTCCTCCGCATCTTAACTGTAATACAGTTTGAAATCCCGCTAACAAGCCTCCATCCTGATTGTAATCTCGTTTTAAATCTAGCACATAAGATTCTCCAATAGAAATGCAGGAATGTGCTGTCACCAGTAGTTGGGGGCGGTTTAAAGCATTCAGAACGAATCACTGATAGATTCAAGTCAGGAAGGCGGGACTTTGCCCAGCAGCACAAGGAAATGTATTTATTATTATTTTTTAGTAGGTTTTTTTTTTTTTTTTTTTTTAAAGGGTAAATTTCACAGTTTTTTCCCGGTGTTTATTGTCTATCCACCGATTTATTTATTTTTGTATAGGGGGGGGTTTTAACGGGTTTTATCGGTTAAAACCGAAAATCAGAAACCCTAGATATATTTCAGAGAGAGAGAGAGAGAGAGAGAGAGAGAGAAAGAGGAGAGAGATACGCTAAAGTCAAACGATTCTATATATATATAAAGAGAGAGAGAGAGGAGAGAGAAAGAGGAGAGAGAGAAAGAGGCCAGAGAGAGATATGCTAAAGTTGGACGATTATATATTTATATATAAATAGAGATAGAAAGAGAGACAGAGAGAGAGAGAGAGAAAGAGGAGATACGCTAAAGTCAAACGATTCTATAGAGAGAGAGAGAGAGAGAGAGAGAGAGAGAGAAAGAGGAGAGAGAGAGATCAAATATACGACACAAGAAATAGACAACACAACGTAGTTTTAATTTTAATTAAAAAAATCAGTTTAATAAATTAGCTTTACAGTTAAACGAAAGATTAAAAAAACTACAACGCCGATACTGGTCAGCTTTGAATAGTTTGATCAGAAGCTCCTGTGTTTGTGATTTATAGTTCACGAACAGACGCTTATATAGGGTTACCATGTGGCTCCAGCAGTGGCGACGCATAGGGGGGGCACGCCTAGTCACGTGCCCCCCCAGATTTCTGCGGGCAGTGGCTTAGCCACTGTGTTAGGATCGTTCACACTTAAACATGTGTAAGAAATTGAAATATTGTTATATTTTTCGCTTCCCATTATAGTCTACCTGTGTGTACACAGGCTGTGTGTACACACAGGACGCGGAGCGGACGCAGCACGGGCAGCGCTGATTTTTCTTTTCGTTCACGGAGCGAACTTTTTATTTACCGCGTTGCTATCAACCAATGAGAATACATAAGCAAGCTGTACTTGCTCAACCCCAAACACAGATGCATGAAACATATAGGCTATGATTACTGTATATGCTATGTAGCCTAGCTACTACACACATAGATGTGGTAGAGGACATCTACTATGTAATGAGTAGCCTATGTATTTACATAGAATGCACTCGCCTCATGACATATCTTATTGCCAGCTGACCTCTCCAGCAGCCAGCCTACTAATAAGATTATCATTTTTCACGGATTGTGCAGCCAGCTTCATCAAGGGACGGTAACCAAGTCCATCCAGGTCTTGGAGATGGAGTGGTAAATGTACAACCTATTATTAATTGAATAGCTAAAGAAATAAATTAGAATGAAAACAGTTCTGGACGCTGCTGAGAGAAAACCGGCAAAACTGTTTCAATTCCTGAGTTCGGTTACCTGCTTGTTTTCATTCTGATTATTTGTTTAGGCTACAGCGTGTCCGTCAGCTCAACTAGTGAATGTCAGTGCAGTGTGATACCAAAAAAAATGAGTGGTTGGATTTGCTGTCAATCAACCCAAGTTTTTTGTTGGATCAGCTGTTTGTACATTTTTTTTTGTTTTTAAAGGCGCTGTAGTTATACAATGTAGTTAATGCAACTGTGTGCACAAGTCCCTCCTCCCCCGAACCTCCAGAAGATTAGGTACCATCGGCAGTCCTGCGTCAGTCAAACGGTAATTACATTAGTCAGGATTTGTGAAATTAAATAAAATGGTTTGCTTTGCTTTGAACACCAAATGTGAAATGAACAACCATAAGTACGAATGAAATTATATATAATTATTTTTATTTATTATCATAATGTGGAATTGAAATCTGATGCGCATGTTAAAAGTTCAAGTCCTTTGCTTTGTATTTCCTTTTTTGTTTTTAATCGGAAGTGTTCTAAACTGAATCTTTTTTTTTTTTTTGCACAACAGTGTATTTGGTTATTGGATCTTCTGTTAAAAAAAAAAAATTCTTTATTTTTCGAAAATAAAACGTCAATGCACTAATAAGAAATCAGGTTGCCAATTTCACCACTGTGACTATTCACCTTAAAAAAGTTACCATTGCCACCCTCTCCCGAAAAAAAATCCTGGCTACGCCACTGTTGTCAGGGTTTATTATTTAAAAATGCGCAGTTTATTTCAAACTTTCAAAACATAATAACATAACAAAGAGTGTCTAAGACCCTTCACCGTTATATTTGTTCTCGTGTGAGACTTTCACTTTTTCAGTCAGCGAAAATATGTGCTAAAACGGAGTGAATTTGAGCCCTGTTAAAATGGCAAAAAGACAGCTACGTTTGGAGTTTTTCTACAACAAAAAAGCTAAACCACCAACACCAGAGATATCAACAGAAACCGAACCTGACTCTTCTGTAGTTCAGAATGTTACGAACAGCACAAGAGTGTGACGATCCTTCCATTTCAAACGCTCAGGTTAGTGCAGGTGCAGCTGTCTGTCGATAAGAGACTCTTGCCTGTTAAGTGTTGTTTGCAGCTCTCTTGTGACAATCTGGCGTAGAACTGTTTGTGATGATAATGTGGTAATGTTAGAAAGCTAGCTTAATGTTTACATAAAAATGGTTAAAATCGGGCATCGGGTTTGAGCACATTTTTTTTTTTTTTTTTGGGGGGGGGGGGCTGTGCCCCACCAGTTTTTCAAACCATGAGTCGCCAATGGGCTCCAGATTAAGCGGACGCTTTGAGACAGACCGGGATTTCAAAATCCCCCCTAAATTGAAAGTAATTCACGTATAAATGAGCTCCACCTTTGCTGAGATTAATCCTGCTGTGGTGGAATTGCTTGGCGCAGCAAACAATTCACACTGATCAGCTGCTTCTGATCAGATCTTAATGAACGAATAGCTAATTTATCGATAGAGCAACGAGATGATGATGCGATTGTATTTGCAGAATAATATGGGCGATTGAATTTTAACAAACAGAAAAATAGCGACACAAAGCAATTTTATTTCCTTGTGCTCCGTCTTTCGGGTAAAATACAATTATTTGACGCTTTTGTCAATAAACGGGTATTAAAAAAACATTATTAATTGTAGCTAAGGATGGTTCATTTACACCTTCATTTATTTCAATTTAGGGGCAAGTTTGAAATCCCGTTCTGTCTCACAGCGTCCGGTTAATCTGGAGCCACATGGTAACCCTATCTTATAACATAAGCAATTGAAACGGGTTGCTAATTAACATACAGTCATCAGTCCTATAGTCCTATATATCCATTTACACGCCTTTTCACATTATTATGACGTATTGGGCGAGTCACACAGCTGTCACAGGGCAGCGCAGACAGAGTTAAAATGCAAGCTTCATATTTAAACACAGTGTCGTTTATAGCAAAACAAATACTACTGGGATACAATTTGGGATAAGGACCCGTGTAGGATTAAGATCATTTTTAATACAATTATAATTAACAAATTCAATTAAAAAAAGTAAAACTACGACCCTGTCACATTGTAATAATAATTATTATTGACGTTGCATTTGTTTTGAACTGTCATTTGAAGGTGCCTCTGACGTCACTAATCTCGGTCTCTCCCCGCTTGCCTTGGTCACATGATCGCTTGATGACGTTGTTACCGGGTGAGTTTGAGCGCTGCCCTTCTGCTCGGGAAATCCACGGCAGCGTCATATAAGAGCGGCTGTCAGTTATGTGTTGCCCTCTAGCGGTAAGAAGCCGCGGTGCGTTTTGCAGTCTCCTCTTCATCAGTCCGGCTGTCCGTCTCAACGCGGGTCTTTTTAAACACTTAACGCCCTTCTACTTCACTTTTATGTTTTGTTTTTACAAAGTTTAACATCCCATAATTGCAATGAATCAAACATTGATTGATCTGAGGCAGAATCAGGTTTCGGGATTTTAGAATCAGGGTTAGAGGTTAGGTAGAAATATTGTTTCAGCTCGCGTGTGTGTGCGTGTGTCTCAATGTGTGTGTGTGTGTCTCAATGTGTGTGTGTGTGTGTGTGTGTGTGTCTCAATGTGTGTCGGTGTGTGTGTGTGTGTCTCAATGTGTGCGTGCGTGTGTGTGTCAATGTGTGTGTGTGTATCAATGTGTGTGTGTGTCTAAGTGTGTGTGTGTGTGTCTCAGTGTGTGTGTGTGTGTGTGTCTCAGTGTGTGTGTGTGTGTCTCAGTGTGTGTGTGTGTGTCAGTGTGTCAGTGTGTGTGTTTCAGTGTGTGTGTGTCTCAGTGTGTGTGTGTGTGTCAATGTGTGTGTGTCTCAGTGTGTGTGTGTGTGTGTATCTCAGTGTGTGTGTGTGTCTCAGTGTGTGTGTGTGTGTGTGTGTCAGTGTGTGTGTGTGTCAATGTGTGTGTGTGTATCTCAGTGTGTGTGTGTGTCAGTGTGTGTCTCAGTGTGTGTGTCTCAGTGTGTGTCAATGTGTGTGTGTGTCTCAGTGTATCTGTGCGTGTGTCTCAGTGTGTGTGTGTCTCAGTGTGTGTGTATCTCAGTGTATCTCAGTGTATCTCAGTAAGTTATTATTCAGGGCTGTTTATATGTCTCCCGTAGTAATCGCTGTAGGGGTGTTCCGCTGAAGCAGTGGTTTGGGGGCGCGGGATTGTGAAGTCCGGTTTGGGTCTCAAATTCTAAAAAAAAAAAAAAAAAAAAATTAAACACAAATACATTCCAGTTTAAAAACGAGTCAAGTTTTACAGCCGTGTCAGATACCTAAGACACGCGGCCCCTTTAATAATTCTGCTGCGTGCTGCGCTGTAGTGTCAGTTGCAGGTTTTAACCACCAGAGGGCGGTGCAAACTAAGATCGGATGTCACTGCATATATTGTCTTCAATATATTATATCGAATCAACAGCTGAAATGGTAAAAATTTAAAACAACCTTAAATTAAATCTGTATCTGTAGCTAAAACGTGTGAGCTGAAGAAGGTCCTGAGCGAGTTTCATGACAATCGGACGAGCGCTTCCAGAGATATTGTCCAAAACAGAACTCACCTCCATTGGCATCGCAGTTGCGTAGGGAGATTCAGCGGCGCCTGTTGAGGAGAATCAACGCATTAGAACGCAGCCTCTGCCCTGATCAATACCGCGCTTACCCACCGCGGGACACTTTCTATAGACTTTGAAGCTAAAACTGAACGGTTTGAACCATTAAGTAGTTTTTTTTTTTTTCAAATGAGAGAATTATTTTTTAAACACAACACACTTTCATCAGGGGTAGTTCTTTACCGATTTTAAACGGACTTCAAAACAATTATTAAAACACAACACTTTCATAAGGGGTAGCTCTGAACGATTTAATTCAATATAATATATAAGATTCAAATGTCATTTGTGCACAGATGTTTCTTTTCGAAGTGAGGTGCTTGTCAAACAGTGCTTAATTTTTGAACAAGTTCTCGCTGAATTAGCACCCGATCTGATTAGAATCAGTCGATTCAATGGGACGTTATCAAGGGAAGTCATCCCATACGAATGGACCAGCGAGTAGCCTCCTAACCCCGAAATCTACCCTCTACCCCTAAACTTAAGGGCTAGCTCTGAACGATTTACATAGACTTAAAAATAATATATAAAACATGATGGGAAGTGTGTTGCAGACAACACACACACACACACAGACACACACACACACAGAGACATATACACACACACACACAGTGCAAACACACACCACACAAACTTTTTTACAAGTAGAGACAAATGAAAAACATATACACCATATACACAGAGACACCACACAAACAGAGACACCACACACACACACACACACACCAGGACACTTTACACCCACACACACAATACACACAAACTTTTTATAAGTACCTGCCTTATATTCCCATTTTACCTCTGGACTACAGAATCCACCCTTCCTTACACTTCAGAGGACTGTAATCTGTCACAAGACACCATTCAATCTGTAGTATTTTGTATTTAATCATATCCTGATGTAACTATCACACACACACACACACACACACACATTGAATCAGATTTTGTCACATTCATGTACTTGCTTGAACTTGAAGTCATTGTATTTATCTTGCAAATTTAATTGTATTAAACTTTTATAAGTAGATTTTCTGAAAAAAATATTTTTATATATAGCTAAGTCACGAGGATGGAGGAGGAGAGAAAAAACTAAGAATCCCTCTGACTAGTTTTTTTCCCTCTGAGGAGAGATCACCCTTCCTTAAATGAGGAGACCTGCTCTTATCTGAGACTGCATTTAATCCTGAAGAGGGAGTACTGTAATCTGTCACAAGTGTTATTTAATCTGTAGTATTTTGTATTTGATTATATCCTGATGTAACTATCAATACACTGTTATAATAATAATAATAATGAATCTGATTTTTAAAACAACTATTCTTGTACTTTTTAAAAAAAAAACAAAGTCATTGTATTTATATAATTTAATATATATAAAATACTTGTACTGTGATTCTTGAAATAAATATATATATATATATTTGAAAAACTACCATATATATATATATATATTTTAAAAAAAAAATACAAATAAATTTCATAAACAAATTAATTAATAAATAAATAATCATAATCATACTTTTTTTTTTAAAACAAACTAACTTTCATCACACACATATATTTTTTCGTTTCCTAACTGATTGATGTTTTGAAGCCCCTCTCACCGCGGTCGTCGGGCAGGTAGACCTTGTTGTCCACGCCGTGCTTCTTGTAGGTCAGCGTGGGCAGAGACGAGGCGGGCTCCTCCCACACCCTCTCCTTCCCCTTCCTGCTCAGAAAGTGCAGCTCTGGAGCGACGAAGAACACCAGGAACACCCAGGCGTTGGACACCAGAGCGATGCTCAACACGGGGTCGTCCCACAGGGGCCTCTTCCCCAGCTCCGGGTTCCCCCGGGTCAGCATCACGATCCACACCACCCAGATCATCAGCGACAGCAGCAGCGTCACGAACGCGAAGCAGCCGTGCTTCTTCCATTTCCCATGAGTCCCACAGAACGTGAACACGGCCAGGACCAGACCCAGCGCCATCAGGAACATCACGTAGATGAGAAGCATCACGAACTCCCCCTGGCTGTAGAAGCAGGGATTGCCGTCTCGCACCAGCACGGTCAGCAGCCACTCCACCGCGATGACCACCTGCACGAGGGTCAGCCCCAGCGCGATCCCCAGAGCCGCCCAGCCCCCGATTGGGGTCCGCTCCCTCCGCACCAGCCCCAGCAGGCGGACTTCGTGAGCGACCAGGGCGGAGAAGCACATGGCGAAGAGCACGCCGAAGAGGAAGACTCTGGTCGGGCAGGTGCGCTGGTCCGCCTGGATGATGAAGGCGAACGTCAGGCCGAACAGCCCCAGAGTGCCCAGCAGCAGGTAGAGCTGCACGGCCACGCTGCCCAGCTTCTTGGCGTTGGAGACGAACGGGACGGTGCCCAGCAAGGTGATGATCAGGGCCAGGGTGACCACCACGCCGGCCGCCGCCACCGTTTCCAGGACGATGCCCCAGCTGGCCTGCGTGTCGCACAGGTAAGAGTAAACTGGGTCCAGGCCCGCCCCGCAGCCCGGGGCTGGAGTGCTGTTACTGCTGGCTTCGGAGGGCTGGGAGAGGAGGGAGAGGAGGAGGAGGAGGGGGAGGAGCGGGAGGGAGGAGGCAGGCAACATCTGAGAGAGGGAGGGAGGGGGAGGGGGGAGAGAAGGGGGAGGGAGAGGGAGGGAGGGAGAGAGAGAGAGAGAGGGGTGGTTAGTGTCTTATAGTTTTTTTATTTAGAGAAAAGAAGGTTTCTCGAGCGAGAGGACTCCTTTCAGTTTTGTCAAGTCGGGTCTTAAAGGATCCCAGTGATTCAGCATCGACAGCGTGACTCAGTAACACTTGATAACTCTTGGTAGCCCATGGCAACACTTAATAACTCTTGGTAGCCCATGGCAACACTTAATAACTCTTGGTAGCCCTTGGCAACACTTAATAACTCTTGGTAGCCCTTGGCAACACTTGGTAAGTGATAAGGGAGGGAGGAGTGAGGGAGAGGTATAGGGAGGGAGGAGAGGGGAGGGGAGAGGAGGGGGGAGAGAGGGGAGGGAGAGGGGGGAGGAGAGGGGAGGGAGGGGAGAGAGAGAGGGGAGAGGGGAGGAGAGAGGGGAGAGGAGGAGAGAGAGGGGAGAGGGGAGAGGAGGGAGGAGAGAGGGGGGAGGGGAGGAGGACAGGAGGAGGAGGGAGGGAGGGAGAGGAGGGGAGAGGAGGAGGAGATGAGGAGGAGAGGGGAGAGGGGGGAGAGGAGGAGGAGAGAGGGGAGGGGAGGAGGAGGAGAGGAGAGGGGAGGGGAGGGGGAGGGATAGAGGAGAGAGAGAGGGGTTAAGGAAGAGAGAGAGGGGATAGGGAGGAAAGGAAGGAGAGAGGGAAGAGGTGCTTTTCTATTCATGGCAGTTCTTGTTTATTATCCAGGAGTCCTTCCTCCTCTGTCTCTCCCTCAGGGTTTGTCGCATTTCCTAATGCTAACGCACACAGTTCACAGTGCGAGGGTGCAGCTTAACCAGGACAAGAAACAGCAGCAATCTCAACACCAGCTGAAACACAGAACCGCGCATTGCAAAAGGGAAGCCTCCTCACAATGCACAGAAATACCCTAAGGGCTCTCTCGATCGCTCTGATCTTCCAGTGACCAGTACTGTGCGTTTACCCTCGTTTACCAAGAGGATCTAGCGACTGTCTGTCTGTCTGGATCTATTAATTAATTAATTAATTTATTAATTAATTAATTAATTACACAGTGACGACACAAATAACGACATACGAACATAAACTTAGCAAAAATAATTTCTTCGATTTGTAAAACCCAAATTAAAAACTTTTTTTAGTGCCACCAAATTCACATTTCAAAATAAGTCCTTTTAAATGATTCTCTCTCTCTCTCTCTCTTTCTCTCTCTCTTATCTATATATATATATATATATATATATATATAATCATTTGACTTTAGCGTATCTCACTCTCTTTCTCTTGAATTTTCTCTCTCTCTCTCTCTCTCTTTAACTCTCTCTCTCTGTCTCTCTCTCTTTCTCTCTATTTATATATATAGAATCATTTGACTTTAGTTCAACTTTAGCTCTTATCTTTCTGTCTCTGTCTCTTTCTCCTCTCTCTCTCTCTCTCTTTCTCTCTCTTTATATATATATAGAATTGTTTGACTTTAGCATATCTCTGATCTCTCTCCTTTTTCTCTCTCTCTCTCTCTCTCTGTCTTTGACTTTAGCGATATCTCTTCTCTGTCTCTCTGTCTCTCTATCTCTGTTTATATATAAATATATAATTGTTCAACTTTAGCATATCTCTCTCTGTCCTCTTTCTCTCTCTTTCTCTCTCTCTCTCTCTCTCTCTCTCTCTCTCTTTATATATATAGAATCATTTGACTTTAGCGTATCTCTCTCTCCTCTTTCTCTCTCTCTCTCTGTCTCTATGTATAGAATCTTTTCTCTTTAGCATCAAAATAAAATATAAAACGTACCTTTTTTATGTTCCACCAAAAGTAGCACTCCTTTAAATGAATCTGTATTTTAACTGTCTTTCTCTCCTTCAACTGTAGCAGCAAACTGAAAAACACAATCAAAAACAATATATAATAATAATATAATAATAATAATAATAATAATAATAATAATAATAATAACTGCAACCCTCTCAATACCTTTAAAAAAACTCCAAAACACACCACAGAGTCTATAGTGTGTGTGTCTCTCTCTCTCTCTCTCTCCTTTCTTTCTCTGTGTGTCATACAGAACTTGCTGTCTCTTTGTGTTTCTGTAGCTCAGAGTTTTTTTGTTTTTTTAAAAAAAGGTGTGTTCGGTTTTAAAGGGTGTGCTAACTTTAGCTCAGACTTGCCTTTTGTGTTATGTCGTCATTTAATGACACAGACAACAATAATCTAGTCAGGTGAGTTAAAACCAAGGTGTGCCTCTAGCATGGACTCACATTATTATTACTGGAATGTGCCAGCCATTAACTTGAACAGGGTCAAACGCCGCTCCCTTTAAAGGAGCGCTGACCATCTTTAAAATCCATTCTCTCACCTCTTATTAGCTTTATTAACAGGATCACCGGCCCCTCCCTTTAAAGGAGCACTGACCATCTTTAAAAATCCATTCTCTCACCTCTTACTAGCTTTTATTAACAGTAGCTTTATCCCTTTAAAAAAGCGCTGACCATTTTTAAAATCCATTCCACCTCTTATTAGCTTTATTAATAGTTTAAAGGAGCGCTTTCTCTCCCATCTTTAAACTGAAAAAGACCATCTCAATATCACCTAATATTAGCTTTATTAACAGTATCTGGTCCCTCCCTTTAAAGGTCCATCTTTAAAATCCATTTTCAAAACTCTTTAAACAGTATTGCACCTTTAAAGGAGTGCTCCATCTTTAAAATCCATTCTCTCACCTCTTATTAGCTTTATTAACAGTATCTGTGGTCCCTCCCTTTAAAGGAGCGCTGACCATCTTTAAAATCCATTCTCTCATTTTTTTTATTTTATAAAAAGGTGTGACCATTTTAAAATTAGCTTTATTAACAGTATCGCCTTTAAAAACCATTCTCTCCCTTTAAAGTAACAGTGATTAAAACCAAGGAGTTCTTTAAAACTCCATTCTCTCACCTCTTATTAGCTTTATTAACAGGGTCAAACGTCCCTCCCTTTAAAGGAGCGCTGACCATCTTTAAAATCCATTCTCTCACCTCTTATTAGCTTTATTAACAGTATCGCTGGCCCCCTCCCTTTAAAGGAGCGCTGACCATCTTTAAAATCCATTCTCTCACCTCTTATTAGCTTTAAAGGAGTGAGTGATCTCAGTATTTTAGCTAAGATAATTGACCATATTTAAAATTGCAATTGTACAGGAACTTAGAAACCGATGAACTGTTACATGAGCCCAAGTGTTTAAATGTCAATTGAATGACGCTCATTGCATTCCTCTCTCATTGTTTGACAGAGTTTGCTTTAGTCATTCAGCTGGTATTGATGGAAACATTTCATTAACGCAGGAGCTGGTTTTCCATCTTTTTAATTCAGTCGATTTAGTTACAGGAACTAGTTTTGCAACTTTTTCAAGAGAAGACAAAAAATAGCAGGTCCCTCTCTTTAACCAGAACCTGTGAAAACAGCTTTAAAAACCATTCTCTCGTCCCCCTGTTTAAAGACTTTATTAACCTGTTGATATCCCCGCCGCTAGGGTGTTCTGCTGGGGCGCTCTTTAAAATCTGGGTTCTGTCGTGTCTGCTTTTAAAAAAATCTGCCTTTAGCTGGCTTTGAGAAGCTTTCCTGAGAATCCAGCCTTCTTTGTCTCATTCAAATCAGCTATCCTGCTTACACTGAAATAGAATTGAATAGACATTAGTTATCATTTCCCATCATCCTCCTGCTCGCTGGAACACATGTGCCTGCATGGACCTCTACATGAACCCATTTCCCATCATCCTCCTAATGGTATCACATGAATGGACCTCTTTGAACTACATTTCCCATCATCCTCCCTTTGTTTGCTCACATGTAAACCCGCATGGACCTCTCTGAACTACATTTCCAATCATCCTCCTGCTCGCTGGTTAGTCATGAACCCGCATTTGACCTTTTTCAGAACTACAAAAAAATATCATCCTCCCTCGCCACTGGTACCTGTGTAAACGCATGGACCTCTCTGAACTAATTTCCATTCATCTGACTTCTCGCTGGTATCCATGTTTAAAGGACCTCAGAAAACTACCTTTTGATATCCTCCCGCCCGGGGTGGTATCACATGTACCCGCATGGTTCTGGGTTCTGAACCACATTTTTAAAAAAAAATCCCTTTACCTGGTATTGAGATGTTTCCTGCAATCCACCTTCTTTGTCTCATTCAAATCAGCTATCCTGCTCGCACTGTATAATAGAATTTAATAGACATTAGAACCATCATTTCCCATCATCCTCCCGCCACTGGCTTACACATGTACCCAGGATGGGGAAATGTAGTTCTCTCCAAAACTACATTTCCCATCATCCTCCTGCTGCCCCTAGCCCCCCCAGAGTGGAACCCAGGCCCCATGGACCTCTCAGAACTCAGTCTTTTAAGATCATCCTCCCGCCGCTGACAAATACATCTCAGTTACATATGTGAGCAGGAGGATTTTTTAAAGGGTAATTCTGAGAGGTCCATCCATGGGTTTTCATTGTTAAAAAAAAAAAAATGAGGCTAGTGCATTAACATGAACCCTTTTTGAGCGCCCCCAGCCCCCAAACACACAGAGCTGGAACCCAGGCCTCCAGAAGTCATGAGAGGTTAGTCTAGTTTAAGAAATGTCTTTTTGTTTGTGTTTTTTGCTGCAGACAGAGACCTGCAGTGTTTGCTCACATGTGATAAGGGGATTTTTTTTGTAAAGGGTAATTATTGGACAGTAGATTCATCCATGCTTTTCAATTGTTAAAAAAATATTGAATTAAAATTAAACAAACATTTGAAAAATGTCCCTTTTAACATATTCAAAACCAAACCAAACAAACACACAGAAACCTAAATGAAAGTGTAATTTTGTACAATGCTTGCAGTCATCCCGAATGAACTTGATTTATCACAATCCTCCGATCCTGTCTTTTTATAGATTTGTATATGTGAACTCCTGCTCAGTCTGTGTTGTTTTTAACTGTGAGTTCCCCTCTAGAATGAACTCTTCCGCTCTAGAGTCCAATGACCTCTGTGTTGTAAAATAGTTATATTATATACACAGGTCCAATGAAAAAGAAAACATTTTAACATCACCCTCTATATAGAATGAACTCCCTCAGCTTCATAGAGTCCAATGAAAGCTGCTGAATAATGTTCCCTTGTTAACATATTGAATTCCACCCCCTCTATATAGAATGAACTCCCTCAGCTTCATAGAGTCCAATGAAAGCTGCTGAATAATGTTCCCTTGTTAACATATTGAATTCCACCCCCTCTATATAGAATGAACTGATTCAGCTTCATAGAGTCCAATGAAAGCTGCTGAATAATGTTCCCTTGTTAACATATTGAATTCCACCCCTCTATATAGAATGAACTCCCTCAGCTTCATAGAGTCCAATGAAAGCTGCTGAATAATGTTCCCTTGTTAACATATTGAATTCCACCCCCTCTATATAGAATGAACTCCCTCAGCTTCATAGAGTCCAATGAAAGCTGCTGAATAATGTTCCCTTGTTAACATATTGAATTCCACTCCCTCTATATAGAATGAACTCCCTCAGCTTCATAGAGTCCAATGAAAGCTGCTGAATAATGTTCCCTTGTTAACATATTGAATTCCACCCCTCTATATATTGAATGAACTCCCTGGTACAGCTTCATAGAGTCCAATGAAAGCTGCACAATGAATAATGTTCCTTGTTAACATATTGAATTTTTAAAGCTGGTCACCCCTCTATATAGAATGAACTGTTAATCAATAAGAGGTTGGATTTTAGAGTCCAATGAAAGCTGCTGAATAATGTTCCCTTGGTTATATATATAGAGAATGGATTTTAAAGATGGTCATTTATAAAGATATTTCATTTTAAAGATGGTCAGCTTTTAAAAGGGGCCAGGTTAATGCTAATAAGATGAGATTGGATTTTTTGCATGATAAAGCTTCAATATTTTGAAGATGGTGCTTAGAGTCCATATAAAGCTGAGGAGAGAATTTTTAAAGATGGTCAGCGCCAAAGGAAACTGTTAATAAAGCTAATTTGAGATATTTTAAAGATCAAAAATTCTAAAACAATGGCCCAGAGGCAAGACTTATTCAATAAGTTGATACAATGATTTTTAAAAAAGGAGCGATACGTTTAAAAAAAAGGTGAGAGAATGGATTTTAAAGATGTCAAGTTTAAAATAAGTTAATAAAGCCAATAAGAGGCAAGATTTTAAAGATGGTCAAGGGGGGCCAGGATACTTTTAAAGCTAATAAGGGAGGGACCAAAGGAGGGGCCAGCGACTAAAAAAAAGAGGTGTGTAAAGAAAGCTAATAAGAGGTGAGAGAAATGGATTTTAAAGATGGTCACGCCCCTTTAAAGGAGGGGCCAGCGATACTGTTAATAAAGCTAATAAGAGGTGAGAGAATGGATTTTAAAGATGGTCACGCCCTTTAAAGGGAGGGGCCAGCGATACTGTTAATAAAGAGGTGAGAGAATAATAAGAGGTGAGAGAATAAGAGGTGAGAGAAAAGATGGATTTTTGATGGTCAGCGCCCTTTAAAGGGAGGGACCAGCGATACTGTTAATAAAGCTAATAAGAGGTGAGAGAATGGATTTTAAAGATGGTCAGCGCTCCTTTAAAGGGAGGGGCCAGCGATCCTGTTAATAAAGCTAATAAGAAATCAAAGCCAGGGCACAAGCCCTGTGTTGATACAAAGTACATAAGCTGACACACACGCCCACACGACACACAGACACACACACACACGCACACACACACACACAGCTGTGCTGTACAGACCGGCCCAGCCTCGCGGCCCTTTGAACCAGTTTATTCCGGTTTTAAATGCTGGGTTATCTTAAGCTAGGAGGCAGAGACAGGAGCACCAGCAGAAACTGTGACGATTCTCTACAGTCTTTCTATATTTAACACTCATGAGTGTTTCAACAGAAACAGAGGAGAGGCGATCACACTAAAACAGGGAGGAGGGAGGGTCTGTCCTACAGAGAGTGCGAGAGAAGGAAACACACATCCAGCACGATCACAGGGAGACACGCCCGCACTTAGAAACTATTACAAGAGATGAGAGAGAGAGGAGAGGGGAGAGGAGAGGAGAGAGGAGGAGAGGAGAGGGGAGGAAAGAGGGGAGAGGAGAGAGAGGAGAGGGGAGAGAAGAGAGGGGTGAGAGGAGAGGAGGCTGTGTGGTCCAGTGGTTAAAGAAAAGGGCTTGTAACCAGGAGGTCCCCGGTTCAAATCCCACCTCAGCCACTGACTCACTGTGTGACCCTGAGCAAGTCACTTCACCTCCTTGTGCTCCGTCTTTCGGGTGAGACGTAGTTGTAAGTGACTCTGCAGCTGATGCATAGTTCACACACCCTAGTCTCTGCAAGTCACCTTGGATAAAGGCGTCTGCTAAATAAACAAATAATAAGAATAAAAGGAGAGGGAGGAGGGAGGGTCTGTCCTACAGAGAGTGCGAGAGATTGAAACGCAGTCTTTGCTGCAGTGATAGAAGGGTCAGGTTGAGGTTCCCTGAGCACTCCCTCACACTGCTGCAGGAGAGACCGCACTGTGCTGCTTCTTCACTGCTTGTTTACTCAGCTGCTGCTCCTGGTTCTCTGACCCTTACTGTCAGCAACCCCTTGTGCTCCGAAATATTCAGAACCAAAGAGAGACCAAAGTTGACACACAGACACACACACACACACTGATGCACTGACACACACACTAGTCTCACACACACACACTGAGACATTTTTGCAAACACTGACACAAACAAACAAATAATAATAACAAAAGGAGGGAGGAGGGAGGGTCTGTCCTACAGAGAGTGCAGTGTGTGAGATTCAGTGTGTGTCCACACAGTGTGTGTTGCTGCAGTGATAGAAGGGTCAGGTCTGAGGTGTCCCAGTGTGTCCCTCACACTGTCTCAGTGTGTGTCTCAGTGTGTATCTTCTTCACTGTCTTGTTTGTCTCAGCTGTGTGCTCCTAGTTCTCTCAGTGTCAGCAACCCTGTGTCTTAGTGTGTATCTCAGTGTGTACCCAGTGTCACACCAGTGTGTCACTGTGTATCCCAGTGTGTTTCTCACAGTGTGTTGTGTT
>CM072692.1:1353682-1356182 GCA_036884735.1 Huso huso
TGCTTGAATTTGGGGGGTCCCTTTTTGGGGGTGGCGCTGACCTCGATGGGGGCCGAGGCGGTGAGGGCGCTCCCTGCGGGGGGGTTATTCATCCCGGATATCGGGGTTCAGGGGTTCCGCTCTGAGAGAGAGAGAGAGAGAGAGAGAGAGAGAGAGAGAGAGAGAGAGAGAGAAATGATGTATGACAAATCAGGTAATCATCGCCCCCTTGTGGCCAGAAGCTAGTATGACACCCACACTGACAATTACATTTTTTTTAGTTTCAATCACGCTGATGAAGGCACTAGAGCCCCACACTAGAGCTGGTCTGCTGGACTCAGTTTAGTTTCAATCACGCTGATGAAGGCACTAGAGCCCCAAACTAGAGCTGGTCTGCTGGACTCAGTTTAGTTTCAATCACGCTGATGAAGGCACTAGAGCCCCAAACTAGAGCTGGTCTGCTGGACTCAGTTTAGTTTCAATCACGCTGATGAAGGCACTAGAGCCCCAAACTAGAGCTGGTCTGCTGGACTCAGTTTAGTTTCAATCACGCTGATGAAGGCACTAGAGCCCCAAACTAGAGCTGGTCTGCTGGACTCAGTTTAGTTTCAATCACGCTGATGAAGGCACTAGAGCCCCAAACTAGAGCTGGTCTGCTGGACTCAGTTTAGTTTCAATCACGCTGATGAAGGCACTAGAGCCCCAAACTAGAGCTGGTCTGCTGGACTCAGTTTAGTTTCAATCACGCTGATGAAGGCACTAGAGCCCCAAACTAGAGCTGGTCTGCTGGACTCAGTTTAGTTTCAATCACGCTGATGAAGGCACTAGAGCCCCAAACTAGAGCTGGTCTGCTGGACTCAGTTTAGTTTCAATCACGCTGATGAAGGCACTAGAGCCCCAAACTAGAGCTGGTCTGCTGGACTCAGTTTAGTTTCAATCACGGTGATGAAGGCACTAGAGCCCCAAACTAGAGCTGGTCTGCTGGACTCAGTTTAGTTTCAATCAATTTGATGAAGGCACTAGAGCCCCAAACTAGAGCTGGTCTGCTGGACTCAGTTTAGTTTCAATCACGCTGATGAAGGCACTAGAGCCCCAAACTAGAGCTGGTCTGCTGGACTCAGTTTAGTTTCAATCACGCTGATGAAGGCACTAGAGCCCCAAACGCTTGACTTTTCCAGTTTAATTTGAGCGCTCTGAGTAAACTAGAGCTAATTTAGTTTCATCTCCTGTCTTTTTTTTTCTGCATCACTCTAAGCCTGTGTAAGATGGTCATCCCCTGTGAAAACTATTTTGACCTTCATAATCCTGGCAGCTAATCTGGCATTAAGAGATTATGGGATGAAGGGATTAGGGAATGAGATTATTAATATGATTCTGTCATTAGCGTATTAGCAATTGCACAACTCAGAAACACTCACACAAACACACCTTGTAAAGCACAGGGAGGTCTGGTAAAGCATAGGGAAGCATTGTAAAGCACAGAGAGGTCTGGTAAAGCATAGGGAAGCATTGTAAAGCACAGAGAGGTCTGGTAAAGCATAGGGAAGCATTGTAAAGCACAGAGAAGTCTGGTAAAGCATAGGAAGCATTGTAAAACTACAGAGAGGTCTGGTAAAGCATAGGGAAGCATTGTAAAAGCACAGAGAGGTCTGGTAAAAGCATAGGGAAGCATTGTAAAGCACAGAGAGGTCTGGTAAAGCATGAGGAGCTAGCCCCAAAAGCAGAGAGAGGTCTGGTAAAAGCATAGGAAGCATTGTAAAAGAGAGAGGTCTGGTAAAGCATAGGGAAGCATTGTAAAGCACAGAGAGGTCTGGTAAAACATAGGAAAGCATTGTAAAAACAGAGAGGTCTGGTAAAGCATAGGGAAGCATTGTAAAAGCACAGAGGGTGGTAAAGCATTAGGGAAGCATTGTAAAAGACAGAGAGGTCTGGTAAAGCATAGGGAAGCATTGTAAAGCACAGAGAGGTCTGGTAAAGCATAGGGAAGCATTGTAAAGACAGAGGTGGTAAAGCATAGGGAAGCATTGTAAAAGCACAGAGAGGTCTGGTAAAACATAGGGAAAGCATTGTAAAACACAGAGGTCTGGTAAAGCATAGGGAAGCATTGTAAAAAAACACAGAGAGGTCTGGTAAAGCATAGGGAAGCATTGTAAAGCACAGAGAGGTCTGGTAAAGCATAGGGAAGCATTGTAAAGCACAGAGAGGTAAAAAATAAAAAATGTTGATTACTTACAGATTTCAAACTAGTGCAATTGAGCTTTGAGTTCATCAGCTGAATGCGCGTCTCTCTCTCTCTTGTGAGTCTCTGTCATATACCCACCTGTCTTTAATCCCTCTGTGACATCACTGCCCCCTCCGGACCAATCAGGGGAGCTCTCAGTGATCTGGAACGTTCAGAGAAATCAGCCCCCCCTCGTGACATCACACTCTAGCAGGATAATGCGTTTGGAGAGCTGATCGCTACCATGTCAGGTGTGTCAGTCTGTAGCTGATAATATATTTATAGATTTGGTTTTAAATC
>CM072692.1:1361182-1378682 GCA_036884735.1 Huso huso
CAGCAGACCAGCTCTAGTTTGGGACTCTAGTGCCTTCATCAGCGTGATGTCCACATACATGTTTATATATATATATTAATATTTAACCTCTCCGTCAATAACACCTGCTACTTTCTCACCTGTGGTGATCCAGCCAATCAGCTGCTGAGTTTGAGTTCCGTCGCCTTTTTGGAAAAGGGGGAGGGGCTAAGCTCAGGGGTTAAAGGTGAGCCAGGTTGTCTAGTTTTTAAACCCCTACCTCTCCCCCTGTTCTCTCTCTCTCTCTCTCTCTCTCTCTCTCTCCACACAGACAGACACAATGCGCGATTTCGTTCTCAAGTGTGTGTTCGTGGTTTTGCTACTGAATTCTCCCACAGTAATTACTGAGGATGGAGGTAAGGTTTGAGTTTGTTCTTTCTTTCTTTCTTTCTTTCTTTCTTTCTTTCTTTTTCTTTCTTTCCTTTACAGTCCTGTATTTAGAGAAATTGTTCGATTGTGATGAAACTCGCTCAGGATCTTCTTTAGCTCACAAGTTATTGAGAGGATCACAATCTGGGGCTGTCTGTCCGTCTGTCTGAGTGTGTGTGTGTCACAGTGTGTGTGTATCTCAGTGTGTGTGTGTGTCTCAGTGTGGTGTGTGTGTGTGTGTGTGTGTGTGTGTGTGTGTGTGTGTGTGTCTCAGTGTGTGTGTGTGTGTCTCTCAGTGTGTGTGTGTGTGTCAGTGCCTCAGTGTTTGTGTCTCAGTGTGTGTGTGTGTGTGTGTGTCAGTGTGTGTGTTTCAGTGTTTCAGTGTGTGTGTGTGTCTCAGTGTCTCAGTGTGTGTCTTGCACTCCCAGCTCTGCTGCTGACATCAACGTATACCAGCTTTTAGTGTTTCACACGTGTGTGTGCCATGAGCATTCATGATCAAAGAGATTCAATTCTGTTCTCAGGACCCGACAGCACCCCCTGTGTGTTCTGGCTGAAGGACGTCACTGCAGTCGAGAAATTTCTAGAAGAACCAGATGTGGCCGTCATAGGATTCTTCAAGGTGCGTGAAGGGTTAATTCAGAGCTCACAAAATAATAATTATTATTACAGACCTCTCTGTGCTTTACAATGCTTCCCTATGCTTTACCAGACCTCTCTGTGATTTTTGAATGCTTCCCTATGGACCTCTGTGCTTTTACAATGCTTCCTATGCTTTACCAGACCTCTCTGTGCTTTTTACAATGCTTCCCTATGCTTTACCAGACCTCTCTGTGCTTTACAATGCTTCCCATGCTTTACCAGACCTCTCTGTGCTTTTACAATGCTTCCCTATGCTTTACCAGACCTCTCTGTGCTTTTACAATGCTTCCCTATGCTTTACCAGACCTCTCTGTGCTTTTACAATGCTTCCCTATGCTTTACCACACCTCTCTGTGCTTTTACAATGCTTCCCTATGCTTTACCAGACCTCTCTGTGCTTTTATAATGCTTCCCTATGCTTTACCAGACCTCTCTGTGCTTTACAATGCTTCCTATGCTTTACCAGACCTCTCTGTGCTTTTACAATGCTTCCCTATGCTTTACCAGACCCTCTGTGCTTTTACAATGCTTCCCTATGCTTTTACCAGACCTCTCTGTGCTTTTATAATGGTTAGTCCTGCTTTACCAGACCTCTATATATATATATTATATATATATATATATATATATATATATATATATATATATATATATATATATATATATATATATATATATTTTTTTTACTGTTATTTCAAAAACAAATTTTGGCACCCTCGCACTATTGGCTGCCTGCTTGGGGTCAGGAAGTGCAGGTTGCCGTGGTCACAGCGTGGGCGAACCACAGTGCAGAGTTTTGGCCAGACTTCCTGTTTGGGCAAGCACGCCACAGGAAGTCTCGCCAAATAAACTCGGCATTGTGGGATGTGGCTGACGATCTTACACAGCAAAGAAAAATCATAAAAATAAATGAAAAAGATATGAGAGAGTCAACAAGACATATGAACTGATATAGAGACAGAGTCAAGCAGAGATATGAACTGATATAGAGACAGAGTCAAGCAGAGATATGAACTGATATAGAGACAGAGTCAAGCAGAGATATGAACTGATATAGAGACAGAGTCAAGCAGAGATATGAACTGATAGAGAGACAGTCAAGCAGAGATATGAACTGATATAGAGACAGAGTCAACGAGACATATGAACTGATATAGAGACAGAGTCAAGCAGAGATATGAACTGATATAGAGACAGAGTCAAGCAGACATATGAACTGATATAGAGACAGAGTCAAGCAGAGATATGAACTGATATAGAGACAGAGTCAAGCAGAGATATGAACTGATATAGAAGAGTCAAGCAGAGATATGAACTGATAGAGACAGAGTCAAGCAGAGATATGAACTGATATAGAGACAGAGTCAAGCAGACATATGAACTGATATAGAGACAGAGTCAAGCAGAGATATGAACTGATATAGAGACAGAGTCAAGCAGAGATATGAACTGATATAGAGACAGAGTCAAGCAGAGATATGAACTGATATAGAGACAGACAGAGATATGAACTGAAATAGAGACAGTCAAGCAGAGATATGAACTGATAGAGAGACAGAGTCAAGCAGACATATGAACTGATATAGAGACAGAGTCAACGAGACATATGAACTGATATAGAGACAGAGTCAAGCAGACATATGAACTGATATAGAGACAGAGTCAACGAGACATATGAACTGATATAGAGACAGAGTCAAGCAGACATATGAACTGATATAGAGACAGAGTCAACGAGACACATGAACTGATATAGAGACAGAGTCAAGCAGAGATATGAACTGATATAGAGACAGAGTCAAGCAGACATATGAACTGATATAGAGACAGAGTCAAGCAGACATATGAACTGATATAGAGACAGAGTCAAGCAGACATATGAACTGATATAGAGACAGAGTCAAGCAGAGATATGAACTGATATAGAGACAGAGTCAAGCAGAGATATGAACTGATATAGAGACAGAGTCAAGCAGAGATATGAACTGATATAGAGACAGAGTCAACAAGACATATGAACTGATATAGAGACAGAGTCAAGCAGAGATATGAACTGATATAGAGACAGAGTCAACGAGAGATATGAACTGATATAGAGACAGAGTCAACAAGACATATGAACTGATATAGAGACAGAGTCAAGCAGAGATATGAACTGATATAGAGACAGAGTCAACGAGACATATGAACTGATATAGAGACAGAGTCAAGCAGAGATATGAACTGATATAGAGACAGAGTCAAGCAGAGATATGAACTGATATAGAGACAGTCAACAAGACATATGAACTGATATAGAGACAGAGTCAAGCAGACATATGAACTGATATAGAGACAGAGTCAAGCAGACATATGAACTGATATAGAGACAGAGTCAAGCAGAGATATGAACTGATATAGAGACAGAGTCAACGAGACATATGAACTGATATAGAGACAGAGTCAATCAGACATATGAACTGATAGAGAGACAGAATCAAGCAGACATATGAACTGATATAGAAACAGAGTCAAGCAGAGATATGAACTGATATAGAGACAGAGTCAAGCAGAGATATGAACTGATAGAAGTATTAATAATGTTTGTACATTTCTTATTTTCTCAGGACTCAGAGGCTCTTGGCTTTACTGATTTCGTGACTGTCTCCTCTGACCTCTCACCCCTGACCTTTGCCCTCTGCAGTGACCCCGCAACCTGGGAGAAATACCACATCAACATGAGCACAGTGTCCGTCTTCAGAAAGGTGCCCCCCCAAACTATACCAGACCTCTCTGTGCTTTACAATGCTTCCCTATGCTTTACCAGACCTCTCTGTGCTTTACAATGCTTCCTATGCTTTACCACACCTCTCTGTGCTTTTACAATGCTTCCCTATGCTTTACCAGACCTCTCTGTGCTTTACAATGCTTCCCTATGCTTTTACCAGACCTCTCTGTGCTTTACAATGCTTCCCTATGCTTTTTACCAGACCTCTCTGTGCTTTTACAATGCTTCCCTATGCTTTTTGGTACAGACCTCTCTGTGCTTTTTTACAATGCTTCCCTATGCTTTACCAGACCTCTCTGTGCTTTACAATGCTTCCCTATGCTTTTACCAGACCTCTCTGTGCTTTACAAATGCTTCCCTATGCTTTACCAGACCTCTCTGCTTTACAATGCTTCCCTATGCTTTTACCAGACCTCTCTGTGCTTTACAATGCTTCCCTATGCTTTTACCAGACCTCTGTGCTTTTACAATGCTTCCTTGTTTTACCAGACCTCTCTGTGCTTTTTACAATGCTTCCTATGCTTTTACCACACCTCTCTGTGCTTTTACAATGCTTCCTATGCTTTAGCAGACCTCTCTGCTTTACAATGCTTCCCTATGTTTTACCAGACCTCTCTGTGCTTTTACAATGCTTCCCTTATGCTTTACCAGACCTCTGTGCTTTACAATGCTTCCTATGCTTTTACCAGACCTCTCTGTGCTTTACAATGCTTCCCTATGCTTTACCAGACCTCTCTGTGCTTTTATAAGGGTTAGTCCTGTTTGTACATACATATATATATATATATATATATATATATATATATATATATATATATATATATATATATATATATATATATATATATATATATATATATATATTTTACTGTTATTTCAAAAACAAATTTTGGCACCCTCGCACTATTGGCTGCCTGCTTGGGGTCAGGAAGTGCAGGTTGCCGTGGTCACAGCGTGGGCGAACCACAGTGCAGAGTTTTGGCCAGACTTCCTGTTTGGGCAAGCACGCCACAGGAAGTCTCGCCAAATAAACTCGGCATTGTGGGATGTGGCTGACGATCTTACACAGCAAAGAAAAATCATAAAAATAAATGAAAAAGATATGAGAGAGTCAACAAGACATATGAACTGATAGAGAGACAGAGTCAAGAGAGATATGAACTGATATAGAGACAGAGTCAAGCAGAGATATGAACTGATATAGAGACAGAGTCAAGCAGAGATATGAACTGATATAGAGACAGAGTCAAGCAGAGATATGAACTGATAGAGAGACAGAGTCAAGCAGAGATATGAACTGATATAGAGACAGAGTCAACGAGACACATGAACTGATATAGAGACAGAGTCAAGCAGAGATATGAACTGATATAGAGACAGAGTCAAGCAGACATATGAACTGATATAGAGACAGAGTCAAGCAGAGATATGAACTGATATAGAGACAGAGTCAAGCAGAGATATGAACTGATATAGAGACAGAGTCAAGCAGAGATATGAACTGATAGAGACAGAGTCAAGCAGAGATATGAACTGATATAGAGACAGAGTCAAGCAGACATATGAACTGATATAGAGACAGAGTCAAGCAGAGATATGAACTGATATAGAGACAGAGTCAAGCAGAGATATGAACTGATATAGAGACAGAGTCAAGCAGAGATATGAACTGATATAGAGACAGTCAAGCAGAGATATGAACTGAAATAGAGACAGAGTCAAGCAGAGATATGAACTGATAGAGAGACAGAGTCAAGCAGACATATGAACTGATATAGAGACAGAGTCAACAAGACATATGAACTGATATAGAGACAGAGTCAAGCAGACATATGAACTGATATAGAGACAGAGTCAACGAGACATATGAACTGATATAGAGACAGAGTCAAGCAGACATATGAACTGATATAGAGACAGAGTCAAGCAGACATATGAACTGATATAGAGACAGAGTCAAGCAGACATATGAACTGATATAGAGACAGAGTCAAGCAGACATATGAACTGATATAGAGACAGAGTCAAGCAGACATATGAACTGATATAGAGACAGAGTCAAGCAGACATATGAACTGATATAGAGACAGAGTCAAGCAGACATGAACTGATATAGAGACAGAGTCAAGCAGAGATATGAACTGATATAGAGACAGAGTCAAGCAGAGATATGAACTGATATAGAGACAGAGTCAACAAGACATATGAACTGATATAGAGACAGAGTCAAGCAGAGATATGAACTGATATAGAGACAGAGTCAACGAGAGATATGAACTGATATAGAGACAGAGTCAACAAGACATATGAACTGATATAGAGACAGAGTCAAGCAGAGATATGAACTGATATAGAGACAGAGTCAACAAGACATATGAACTGATATAGAGACAGAGTCAAGCAGAGATATGAACTGATATAGAGACAGAGTCAAGCAGAGATATGAACTGATATAGAGACAGTCAACAAGACATATGAACTGATATAGAGACAGAGTCAAGCAGACATATGAACTGATATAGAGACAGAGTCAAGCAGACATATGAACTGATATAGAGACAGAGTCAAGCAGAGATATGAACTGATATAGAGACAGTCAACGAGACACATTAACTGATATAGAGACAGAGTCAAGCAGACATATGAACTGATAGAGAGACAGAGTCAAGCAGACATATGAACTGATATAGAAACAGAGTCAAGCAGAGATATGAACTGATATAGAGACAGAGTCAAGCAGAGATATGAACTGATAGAAGTATTAATAATGTTTGTATTTTTTTTATTTTCTCAGGACTCAGAGGCTCTTGGCTTTACTGATTTCGTGACTGTCTCCTCTGACCTCTCACCCCTGACCTTTGCCCTCTGCAGTGACCCCGCAACCTGGGAGAAATACCACATCAACATGAGCACAGTGTCCGTCTTCAGAAAGGTGCGCCCCAAAACTATACCAGACCTCTCTGTGCTTTACAATGCTTCCCTATGCTTTACCAGACCTCTCTGTGCTTTACAATGCTTCCCTATGCTTTACCACACCTCTCTGTGCTTTACAATGCTTCCCTATGCTTTACCAGACCTCTCTGTGCTTAATGCTTCCCTATGCTTTACCAGACCTCTCTTGCTTTACAATGCTTCCCTATGCTTTACCAGACCTCTCTGTGCTTTTACAATGCTTCCCTATGCTTTACCAGACCTCTCTGTGCTTTACAATGCTTCCCTATGCTTTACCAGACCTCTCTGTGTGCTTTACAATGCTTCCCTATGCTTTACCAGACCTCTCTGTGCTTACAATGCTTCCTGTGCTTTTACCAGACCTCTCTGTTTTACAATGCTTCCCTATGCTTTACCAGACCTCTCTGTGCTTTACAATGCTTCCCTATGCTTTACCAGACCTCTCTGTGCTTTACAATGCTTCCCTATGCTTTACCAGACCTCTCTGTGCTTTACAATGCTTCCCTATGCTTTACCAGACCTCTCTGTGCTTTTACAATGCTTCCCTATGCTTTACCAGACCTCTGTGTGTTTACAATGCTTCCCCATGCTTTTACCAGACCTCTCTGTGCTTTACAATGCTTCCCTATGCTTTACCACACCTCTCTGTGCTTTACAATGCTTCCCTATGCTTTACCAGACCTCTCTGTGCTTTACAATGCTTCCCCATGCTTTACCAGACCTCTCTGTGCTTTACAATGCTTCCCCATGCTTTACCATGTCTCTCGTTGGCTCACCCCTGTGTCTGTCTGACTGTCTGTCTGTATGCGTTTCAGACAGACAGCCGACATGAAGCTCTGGAGTTGAGAGAGGACAGGAAAGTGGATTCCGACGCGATGGCGAGATTCATAAGGATCAACGAACTGCACTATCTGACAGAGTACAGCGATGTGGTGAATATCCCTGTGTCTAGATCTCTGTATCTCTGTATCTCTGTGTCTCTGTACAGGCAGTCAGGCGAATCTGAGAGATTTCTCCGTGTGGGTTTTTTTTCGTTCTCAGACTGCCATCGGCATTTTCCAATCCGCGGTCTCCACTCACCTGCTCCTCTTCGCTGACCAGCGATCGAAAAACTTCACTGCACTGCAGAGAAATATCAGGGAGCTGGCTCCAGAATACAGGGGGAAGGTGAGAGGGGGGGGGGGGGGGAGGGGGGGGGGGGGGAGGGGGAGGGGAGAGGGGAGGGGAGAGGAGAGAGAAGATGAGGGGGAGAAAAGAGGGGGGGGGGAGAGAGGGGAGGGGAGGGAGGGAGGGGGGGAGGGAGAGGAGAGGGAGGAGAGGAGAGAAGATGAGGGGAGAGGGGGAGGAGAGAGGAGAGGAGAGGGAGAGAAGATGAGGGGAGAGAGGGGAGGAGGGGGAGGGGGAGGAGAGAGTGGAGAGGGGAAGATGGAGGGAGAGAGGGAGTCTCTGAGAGGAAGGAGGGGGAGAGGAGAGGGGAGAGGGAGAGAGAGAGAGAGGGAAAGAGGAGGAGAGGGGAGAGGAGGAGGAAGGAGGGGGGAGAGGAGGAGGGGGAGAGGGGAGGAGAGAGGGAGAGGGGAGGGAGGAGAGAATGAGGGAGAGGGGAAAGAAGAGGGGTGAGAGGAGGAGGAGAGGATAGTGAGGGGAGAGGGAGGAGGGGGAGAGGGGAGAAGAGAGAGGGGAGAGGAGGGGGAGAGAGAAAGGAGAGGGAGGGAGGAGAATGAGGGGAAGAAAGAAGAGGGGTGAGAGAGGGAGGAGGGGAGAGGAAGTGAGGGGTGAGAGGAGAGGAGAGAAGAGAGCGAGGGAGAGGAGAGAGAGTGAGGGAGAGAGCGGAGGGGGGAAGAGGGGGATAGACAGGGGTAGAAGAGGAGGAGAGAGAGAGGGGGAGGATTTGAAAATGTTAAGAATTCAGAACCGCTGAGAAAGATTGAAGCAAAACTCCAGCAAGCAGTAACGGACTGGGGAATTAAAAAGATAATGATAATATTAAAACAGCGAGGAGTGCCCCCCCTGTGGGAAGTCTCGATGCACCCCAGGTGCTGTTCGTGCTGGTGACGCCTCGCCCCCCTAACGCCTGCGGAGCTCCGGCACCTGCCTGGAGTCACGTGACACGCCCGCCGTGGGACTGTACAGCACCGAGAACGACAGGAAGTGGCTGCTGCCCGCGGGGGAAGTGACATCGGAGCGTGTGAGAGAGTTCTGTGACTCCGCCCTCAGAGGAGAACTGAAGGTAAGAAGAGAGGAGAGAGGGGGAGAGGGGAGGAAAGAGGAGAGAGGAGAGAGAGAGGAGGGAGAGAGGAGAGAGAGGGGAGAGAAGGAGAGGGAGAAGGGAGAGGAGAGAGGATGGAGGAGAGAGGGAGAGAGGGAGAGGAGAGGAGAGATGGAGGAAGGGGAGAGAGGGGAGAGGAGAGGAAGGGGAGAGAGAGAGAGGAGAGAGGAGAAAGGAGAGAGGGAGGAGAGGAGGGGAGGAGAGGAGGGGAGGAGGAGGAGAGAGGAGAGAGGGGAGAGAGAGGAGAGAGGGGAGAGTGGAGAGAGATGGGCCAGTTATAATGTTAATAAAATCTATTATCTTCTCTTATTATCTTTTTTTTTTTTTTTTTATTTCAGACTGAAGATCCTAAAACCGAAGGAAAAGAAGCAAAATCTGAACTCTAGAAAATGTTCATATTTAACAGCAGAGTCCCGTCGTCCCTGTCCCTGTCCCTGTCTCTCATGGTCTCCTGTCTGACTCCTCTCTAAACTAACAGCAGTGTCCCGTCGTCCCCCTGTCCCTGTCCCTGTCTCTCATGGTCTCCTGTCTGACTCCTCTCTAAACTAACAGCAGTGTCCCGTCGCCCCCTGTCCCTGTCCCTGTCTCTCATGGTCTCCTGTCTGTCTCCTGTCCCTGTCCCTGTCTCTCATGGTCTCCTGTCTGACTCCTCTCTAAACTAACAGCAGAGTCCCGTCGTCCCCCTGTCCCTGTATCTCATGGTCTCCTGTCTGTCTCCTCTCTAAACTAACAGCAGAGTCCCGTCGTCCCCCTGTCCCTGTATCTCATGGTCTCCTGTCTGACTCCTCTCTAAACTAACAGCAGAGTCCCGTCGTCCCCCTGTCCCTGTCCCTCTCTTGGTCTCCTGTCTGTCTCCTAAAAACTAACAGCAGTGTCCCGTCGTCCCCCCCCTGTCCCTGTCTCTCATGGTCTCCTGTCTGTCTCCTCTCTAAACTAACAGCAGTGTCCCGTCGATCCCCTGTCCCTGTCTCTCATGGTCTCCTGTCTGTCTCCTCGCTAAACTAACAGCAGTGTCCCGTCGCCCCCCTGTCCCTGTCCCTGTCTCTCATGGTCTCCTGTCTGTCTCCTCTCTAAACTAACAGCAGTGTCCCGTCGATCCCCTGTCCCTGTCTCTCATGGTCTCCTGTCTGTCTCCTCTCTAAACTAACAGCAGTGTCCCTGTCGCCCCCCCCTGTCCCTGTCCCTCTCTCATGGTCTCCTGTCTGTCTCCTCTCTAAACTAACAGCAGTGTCCCGTCGCCCCCCTGTCCCTGTCCCTGTCTCTCATGGTCTCCTGTCTGTCTCCTCTCTAAACTAAGTGACGTTTTGAAAGCTAGCGTGAAATAAAATACTGTGTTACTATTGATGTAGTTTTGATGACATCATAATGTTAAATAAAAAAAAGATTGAAATTATGTTCATATCGTTTTTTATTTATTTATTTATTTATATTTTATTTTATCTCAATCCTAAAATTCTAGGTGACAAGAAAGCAAACAGGAGAAGTCAGACAGACTGAACTCACTGCAGAAAATAAAACACAAGAAACACAAACTAAACACAAACTTTAGGATGTGGAGCGCGAACAGAAAGAAAAAATAAACACAAGCTTATTTGTTCTCTCGATGTTTTCCACAGTAACTGCTTCACAGGAATTCCTGATAATCTAATCTCTCTCTCTCTCCTCTCGCCCCTCTCTCTCACCCCCTCCCCTACCCCTCCTTCTCCTCTCCCCTCTCTCTCCTCTCTCCTCTCTCCTCTCTCTCCTCTCTCTCTCTCCTCTCTCTCTCTCTCCTCCTCCTCTCCTCTCTCTCCCCTCCTTTCTCCTCTCTCTCTCTCTCCTCTCCCCTCTCTCTCCCCTCCCCCTCCCCCTCCTCTCTCCTCTCCCCTCTCTCCTCTCCACTCTCCACTCTCTCCTCTCTCCTCCTTTCTCCTCTCCCCTCTCCTCTCCTCCCCCTCCCTCTCTCTCTCTCCCTCTCTCTCTCCTCCTCTCCCTCTTCTCCTCTCTCCTCTCTCTCCTCTCTCTCCTCTCTCCTCTCTCCTCTCTCTCTCTCCTCTCTCATCTCTCTCCTCCTCTCTGATCTCTCCTCTCTCTCCTCCTCTCCTCCTCTCTCCTCCCTCCTCTCTCCTCTCCTCTCTCTCTCTCTCTCTCTCCTCTCTCCTCTCTCCCCTCTCTCCTCCCCCTCTCCTCTCTCTCTCTCCTCCCTCTCCCTCTCCACTCTCCTCTCCACTCCCTCTCTGATCTCCCTCTCCCCTCTCCCCTCCCTCTCTCCTCTCCTCTCTCCTCTCCTCTCTCTCCTCCTCTCTCTCTCTCCCCTCCTCTCCTCTCCTCCCCTCTCTCCTCTCCTCTCGCCTCTCTCCTCTCTCTCCTCTCCTGTCCTCTCCCCTCTCGCTCTCCTCTCCCCCCTCCCCCGCGCTGTCCTCTCTCCTCTCCCCTCTCGCTCCCCTCTCTGTATTTTTCCTCTCAGATCTTTATCTCTCACACACACAGCTCTTTGGTATGTGTTTTGAAAAGTCTGTCTAAAAAAGAAAAACCAGTTCAGAACGTCCTCAAATAACCTAGCATCTGTTTATCCTGAAACAGGACAGGCTGGCCAGTTTATTAGGAACTATACTCTCCCCCCCCTCCCTCTCTCTCCCCCCTCTCCCCTCTCGCTCTGTTTTGCAGTCTGTCAACGCAAAACCTTGAGCTAAGTTCGTTCTTGAAAAGGATTTTTTTCCAAATTTCTCATTAGGGTTCAATAGCAGATGTTCAGACAGATAAAAACACGCTGTCTCCGGACTCCTGAGAGATCACAGCTGAGAGATCACATCCTTAAATCTATTCGCACCCCCAGCAACGACAGAACAAACCCCCGCTTTCTGAAACCCGTCTGCGTTCCTCAGTTCTGAATCGCCCGGAGGTACGCGCTGGGGAGACACGAGGAACAGAAACACGGCGACGAACAAAATGTGCGGAATTTACTTTTAAAAAAAAAAATTAAATAAATCAATTCAACATGTAATCTTCTTATGGCGCTGACTCACAAAGACAGTTGCTACGGGCATAAGAATTACATTCCAGAAAATGTTAGATAACGTGTGAGTGTGTGTGTGTGCGTGTGTGTGTGTGCGTGCGTGTGTATATATATATATATATATATATATATATATATATATATATATATATATATATATATATATATATGTGATGGCGACCTGCTCAAGTTCATCCCACAGGTGCTCAATTGATAGTTTGATAAGCAATTCTGAGGCACATGCTCAATAACATTAATAACAGTGGCATGGAGTAGTGGTTAGGGCTCTGGACTCTTGACCGGAGGGTCGTGGGTTCAATCCCAGGTGGGGGACACTGCTGCTGTACCCTTGAGCAAGGTACTTTACCTAGATTGCTCCAGTAAAACCCAACTGTATAAATGGGGAATTGTATGTAAAAATAATGTGATATCTTGTAACAATTGTAAGTCGCCCTGGATAAGGGCGTCTGCTAAGAAATAAATAATAATAATAATAATAATAATAATAACAAGTTTCATGACAGATAGATGTTGAAACGTGTGACCTGCACTGCATCCGCTCCGCCAGCAGGGGGCGGTAATACATTTAGGGCTGGCAATCAGACTCCTATCGCACAGCAGCGTGATCCAGTCCAGGTTTTGCTGCTACCAGCTTGATCAGCCCCCAGTGTGTCTAGCTAACAAGCTCAGGTGTGTCTTATTATTAAACTCCTAGTGAAACCAGGACTGGATCACACTGCTGTGCAGCGGGAGTCTGATTCCCAGCCCTGTAGATAGACTTTGGTTGAAGGAGGTTTGTAGCTGATTTTATAGTGAAGAGAGCTACAGGATATTGGATATAAGATTTGGAAACAGGAATGATAGATGGGTGAGGTCATTAATTTTGTCCGCCCTGTTTATTTTATCTTAAAACTATTTCAAAAACTAGCCCTGGCTGTGTTCAGAAGTTTGGCACTTTCTGTGTGTTTTCACTGGGGTGTGCCGTGAGTAATGAGAGAGGGGGGGTTAATTTAAGTAGGGGAGGGGGGGAGGGAGGAGGGGGGAGAGGAGGGGAGAGAGGGGGCGCTTAGAGGGGTATAAAGGAGCGACCGCTTTTCCTTAGATCTACCTTCAAGAAAGAACGAAAGAGAAGCAGATCTGGAGAAGTAAGTACCACTGAGAATCTATGTCAATTATTTATATTTTTATTACATTTTTTAACAAATCAAGTTTTGTGAATTGTTAGTTAAAGGCTGACCTTAGTAAAACCACAGTAAAGTGTAATAAACCACAGTGAAAGCATAGGGAAGCATTGTGAAGCACAGAGAGGTCTGGTAAAACATAGGGAAGCATTGTAAAGCACAGAGGGTCTGGTAAAAAACATAGGGAAGCATTGTAAAAGCACAGAGAGGTCTGGTAAAGCATAGGAAGCATTGTAAAGCACAGAGAGGTCTGGTAAAAGCATAGGGAAGCATTGTAAAAGCACAGAGAGGTCTGGTAAAGCATAGGGAAGCATTGTAAAGCACAGAGAGGTCTGGTAAAGCATAGGGAAGCATTGTAAAGCACAGAGAGGTCTGGTAAAGCATAGGGAAGCATTGTAAAGCACAGAGAGGTCTGGTAAAGCATAGGGAAGCATTGTAAAGCACAGAGAGGTCTGGTAAAATAGGGAAGCATTGTAAAGCACAGAGAGGTCTGGTAAAGCATAGGGGTTAAGCATTTATAAAATGAATCAGACTGTTTTATAAATAAATTGTAAGCTGAATTCTACAGAATGCTGGTTCACAGAGGGCCGCTCTGTCAAAGAAATGAATCACTTTACTGTTTTGTTTTAAATTGTCTGGGAAGGGTTTTAGAAGCTAATAAACTCCACCAGGACACACTTGCTGTGCTCTGAGGTGAGGATCGGAGCCAGCCAGCAATGCTGTGGATACAGCTGGGCAGACACATTCCTGTGTGATTGTGTTTCAGCCTGAGGAAACACAGAGAAGATAATGAAGCCAGCCCCCTTCTCAAAGCACAGTGAAGATAATGAACCAGCCCCCTTCTCAAAGCACAGTGAAGATAATGAACCAGCCCCCTTCTCAAAGCACAGTGAAGATAATGAACCAGCCCCCTTCTCAAAGCACAGTGAAGATAATGAACCAGCCCCCTTCTCAAAAGCACAGTGAAGATAACCAGCCCCTTCTCAAGCACAGTGAAGAAATGAACCCCTTCTCAAAGCACAGTGAAGATAATGAACCAGCCCCTTCTCAAAAGCACAGTGAAGATAATGAACCAGCCCCTTCTCAAAGCACAGTGAAGATAATGAACCAGCCCCTTCTCAAAGCACAGTGAAGATAATGAACCAGCCCCTTCTCAAAGCACAGTGAAGATAATGAACCAGCCCCTTCTCAAAGCACAGTGAAGATAATGAACCAGCCCCTTCTCAAAGCACAGTGAAGATAATGAACCAGCCCCTTCTCAAAGCACAGTGAAGATAATGAACCAGCCCCTTCTCAAAGCACAGTGAAGATAATGAACCAGCCCCCTTCTCAAAGCACAGTGAAGATAATGAACCAGCCCCCTTCTCAAAGCACAGTGAAGATAATGAACCAGCCCCCTTCTCAAAGCACAGTGAAGATAATGAACCAGCCCCTTCTCAAAGCACAGTGAAGATAATGAAAGCCAGCCCCCTTCTCAAAGCACAGTGAAGATAATGAACCAGCCCCTTCTCAAAGCACAGTGAAGATAATGAACCAGCCCCTTCTCAAAGCACAGTGAAGATAATGAACCAGCCCCCTTCTCAAAGCACAGTGAAGATAATGAACCAGCCCCCCTTCTCAAAGCACAGTGAAGATAATGAACCAGCCCCCTTCTCAAAAGCACAGTGAAGATAATGAACCAGCCCCCTTCTCAAAGCACAGTGAAGATAATGAACCAGCCCCCTCAAAGCACAGTGAAGATAATGAACCAGCCCCTTCTCAAACTAAGATAATGAACCAGCCCCCTTCTCAAAAGCACAGTGAAGATAATGAACCAGCCCCCTTCAAAGCACAGAGAAGTGAAGCATAATAATGAACCAGCCCCTTCTCAAAGCACAGTGAAGATAATGAACCAGCCCCTTCTCAAAGCACAGTGAAGATAATGAACCAGCCCCCTTCTCAAAGCACAGTGAAGATAATGAACCAGCCCCTTCTCAAAGCACAGTGAAGATAATGAACCAGCCCCTTCTCAAAGCACAGTGAAGATAATGAACCAGCCCCCTTCTCAAAGCACAGTGAAGATAATGAACCAGCCCCTTCTCAAAGCACAGTGAAGATAATGAACCAGCCCCCTTCTCAAAGCACAGTGAAGATAATGAACCAGCCCCCTTCTCAAAGCACAGTGAAGATAATGAACCAGCCCCTTCTCAAAGCACAGTGAAGATAATGAACCAGCCCCTTCTCAAAGCACAGTGAAGATAATTTTTTCTAAAGCACAGTGAAGATAATGAAAGGTTTCTCAAAGCACAGTGTTCTTTTCAGCATTGAAGATTTTTTTTAGACAAGATAATGAACCAGCCCCCTTCTAGCACAGTGAAGATAATGAAAGCACAGAGAGGTCTGGCACAGTTCCTAATTTGGTTTGCAGCCCCTGTTGCACAGAGAAGATAATGGTCTCCAGCCCCCTTCTCAAAGCATTGTGAAGAGCCAGAGGTCCCCTCTCCCCCTAGTTTCTGAATCAGCCCCTTCTCAAAGCACAGTGAAGAGTCCTCAACCAGCCCCTTCCCCTCACAGTGAAGCACAGACCAGGTCCCTTCTCAAAGCACAGAGAAGATAATCTCCCCCCTTCAAAGCACAGAGAACTCAACCCCCCCCTCCATCTAAAACATTAACCCTAGAGCCCACTCTCTTCTCCAGCCTAATTTTTTAGAGAATCTATTTTTTTTTTAAAACAAGTTCTGACTAAAGCTTAAAATTCTCCTCCCCCCCCCCTCCCTCTCTCTCTCTCTCTCTCTCTCCCTCCCTCCTCTCTCCCCCTCCCCTTCTCTCCCTCCCTCTCTCTCCCCTCCCCTCCCCCTCTCTCCTCTCCTCTCCTCCTCCCTCTCCTCTCTCCCCCTCTCCCTCCCTCTCTCTCTCTCTCTCTCTCTCTCCCTCTCCTCCCTCCCCTCCCCCCTCTCCCTCTCCCTCTCTCCTCTCTCTCTCCTCTCTCTCTCTCTCTCTCTCTCTCTCTCCCTTCCAAAATTATTTTCCCTGTTGAGGCCCTAAAGCTAAACAAGAAAAGTTGATTTTTTCCAGACTAAAATCTTTGTTCTTTTTCAGCTGACCTGACAGACGGAGAGACAGAGAGAGAGAGAGAGAGAGAGAACACAATTATTGAAAGATGCGTTTCCTAATTTGGTTTGCTGTTGTTGCTCTCTGGATCGCAGTGTGCTTCTCTTATGGTAAGAGCCTCGTTTTTAATTCCTCACAGCCGTGATCAGACGCATCCCAACACCTCAGGGTGTGTCATCGATGTTCGTCATTTACAAAACCTGCCTGCATGAAAACCTCCGGGAGAGAGGATCTCAATTTCAGAGATACAGAAACACGAGCCTCTCGTGTGTGAAAACAATAGACCGCTTTGTGCTTCAATTCATTCATTTAGAGAATCTATTTTTTTTAAAACAAGTTCTGACTAGAGCTTAAAATTCTCTCCTCCTCCCCCCCCCTCTCCCTCCCTCTCTCCCCCCCTCTCTCCTCTCCCCCTCTCCCCCCACCTCTCTCCCCTCTCTCCCCTCTCCCTCTCTCTCCCCTCTCCCTCTCTCTGTCTCTCTCCCTCTCCCTCTCTCCCTCCTCTCTCCCCCCTCCCACCCTCTCTCTCTCTCTCCCCTCCCTCCCTCCCTCTCTGTCTCTCTCTCTCTCTCCCCTCTCCCCCCCTCTCTGTCTCTCTCTCCCCCTTCTCTCCCCTCCTTCTCCCTCTCCCTCCATCTCCCCTCTCCCTCCCTCTCCTCTCCCCTCTCCCCCTCCTCTCTCCCCCTCTCCCACCCTCTCCTCTCTCTCCCTCTCTCTCTCCTCTCCTCCCACCCCTCTCTCTCCCTCTCCCTCCTCCCCTCTCCCTCTCCCCTCCTCCTCTCTCCCCCCCTCTCCCCCTCCCTCTCTGTCTCTCTCTCTCCCTCCCACCCTCTGCCTTCTCTCCTCCTCCTCCTCATCTCCCCCCCTCTCCATCTCCCCTCTCTCTCCCTCCCTCTCCCCTCCCCTTCTCACCCTCCCTCCCCTCCCCCCCCACTCTCTCTCTAATTAATTAATCAGGAGGCATCTTAAATAACTCCTTCAATTAAGAAAAGTAATATGAATAAATCTGATTATATAAATGACCAGCACAATTAAACATTGCTGTGTTTGGGTGTCTGAATTCAAATTAAATTCAAATTAAATTCAAATTAAATTCTAATCTTTTCTTTCAGAATCCGATGAGAGTTTTGACTCTGACGAAGGTAAGAATTTATCAAATGCATATTTATATCTTTATATATATATATATATATATATATATTATTATTATTATTATTATT
>CM072692.1:1383682-1386182 GCA_036884735.1 Huso huso
CTGTCCGATGTGCTTTTAATAATATCAACACAGCCTGTCCTCTCTAATCGGCTTTTACAATATCAACACAGCCTGTCCTCTCGGCGCTTTACAATTCAACACAGCCTGTCCTGTGTGCTTTACAATATCAACACAGCCTGTCCTCTCTGCGCTTTACAATATCAACACAGCCTGTCCTCTCTGCGCTTTACAATATCAACACAGCCTGTCCTCTCTGTGCTTTACAATATCAACACAGCCTGTCCTCTATGCGCTTTACAATATCAACACAGCCTGTCCTCTGTGTGCTTTACAATATCAACACAGCGTGTCCTCTCTGCGCTTTACAATATCAACACAGCCTGTCCTCTCTGTGCTTTACAATATCAACACAGCCTGTCCTCTCTGTGCTTTACAATATCAACACAGCCTGTCCTCTCTGCTTTACAATATCAACACAGCCTGTCCTCTCTGCGCTTTACAATATCCTGTCCTCGTTTTCAGATTCGGACGCGTCTCTCAGTGTGCCCGATTCACAGAGTGTTGAAGGTAAGAGATCGGTTGTTTTGCTTCGTCAATATCAGCTTTTATTAAGATTTAATGACGTATAAATAACATGTTTCAGGGATTAACTGATATAAAACAGATTAACTGAAATGAAACTGAGGAACAGGGAGTGAGGAGAGGAGAGAGGAGAGAGAGGAGAGAGGAGAGGAGAGAGAGGAGAGGAGAGAGAGGGGAGAGGAGAGAGAGGAGGGGAGAGGGAGAGGAGAGAGGAGAGTCTCTCTGAGGAAAGGAGAGGAGGAGAGGAGAGAGGAGAGAGAGGAGAGGGAGAGGAGAGGAGGGAGAGAGGAGAGGAGAGAGAGGAGAGAAGGAGAGAGGAGGGAGAGAGAGGAGGAGAGAGGAGAGGAGGGAGAAGAGAAGGGGGGGAGAGGAGAAGAAAGAGAGAGGGGAGAGGGAGAGGAGAGAAGGAGAAAGGGGAGAGAGAGAAGGAGAAGGGGGAGAGAGGAGAGAGGAGGGAGAAGAGAAGGGGGAGAGAGGAGAAGAAAGAGAGAGGGGAGAGAGGAGAGAGGAGAGAAGGAGAGAAGGGGGAGAGAGGAGAGAGGGGAGAGGAGAGGAGAGAGGAGAGGGTCTGTCATACAAAGAGTGCAAGATAATGAAACACGCTCTCAACGCGATCAGAGGAAGACGCTAAGAAACAGACAGCCCGTTTGATTTCAAAGCAGTCTGCCTTTTTCGTGCAGAGCAGCGCGCGTGTGTGTGTACGTGTGTGTGTGCGCGTGTGTGCGTGCGTGTGTGCGTCTGTGTGTGTGCGTGTGCCTGTGTGCGTGTGTGTGTCTGTGTGTGTGCGTGCGTGTGTGCGTGTGTGTGTGTGCGTGTGTGTGTGTGTGCGCGTGTGTGCGTGCGTGCGTGTGCGTGCGTGCGTGCGTGCGTGCGTGCGTGCGTTAGTTTTCACGCTAATCCTCTCTTGTGCCCTGTTAGATTTCTTTGTCAAACGCGATGTGGCTTCCTCTTTCGTGACACGTCGAAAGAAGAGAAACGCCGACTTGACTCTCAGCCCTCAGAAACTGGAGAGGTGAGTCTCCCGTACTGGGTCATCTGGGACCCAAACTGGAGAGGTGAGTCTCCCGTACTGGGTCATCTGGGACCCAAACTGGAGAGGTGAGTCTCCCGTACTGGGTCATCTGGGACCCAAACTGGGAGCGTCAGGATGGAACATCTTACAGAGTGTCAAACTGGAGTTTACGCACCGTGAGCACAAACAACATTGAAAAAAATATGCATTGCTATGAAACTACAGCTCCCAGCATGCCTCTGCCCTCGTGGTAACAGCGAGGGATGACGGGAGCTGTAGTTCTCTATTCATCAATGCGTGGAAGCGGTTCTCCCGTTGTCACGAAACTTTCTGTTAACATTTTGGATTAATTTACTTGTTTTTTTCATGTCTTATGTGTGATCGGTGATTCTGTGTTCTGTTTATATGACGCTGTGCTTGTCGCTCCTGCGTATTTCACTGTGGTACGTTTTTAGGGCAACATTTCACTGTGGTGTTATTATTAAGCTATTAATTCGCTGTTTTTGAATTGTGTGTGTGTGTAGATAGATCGATAGTGTGTGTGTAGATAGACAGATAGATAGATAGATAGATATATATATAGATAGATAGATAGATAGTCTGTATGAAGAACTGTTCGCATCATTTTAAAAGAGTCTCATTCACAGCGTCTGAGATCATTCATTTACATGGTTACTGTACCAGATATACAGCCTGTAGTTATAATCAACCAATCAATACATAAAAACGATAGATAGAGAGATAGAGAGATAGATAGATAGATAGATAGATGATAGATATAGCCTCGATCCGTGTATTATATATGTAAACAGATATAGATATATTATACACAGGTATTTATTAACGTATATATGTTCTCTCTTCCCGATCTCCAGCCTTTCTGAAGTGTGTGAGTTGAATACCGCTTGCAACGACTTATCAGACACAGTCGGGATCGTAGCCGCC
>CM072692.1:1391182-1398682 GCA_036884735.1 Huso huso
TTGCTCCCCCTGTGTTTCGTTTTTGCCCCCTGTGTTTCACTGTGTTTGTCCCCCTGTGTTCACTGTGTTTACTCCCCCCTGTGTTTCACTGTGTTTGCTCCCCTGTGTTTCAGTGTTTGCTCCCCTGTGTTTCACTGTGTTTGCTCCCCCTGTGTTTTGCTGTGTTTGCTCCCTGTGTTTCACTGTGTTTGCTCCCCCCTGTGTTTCACTGTGTTTGCTCCCCCTGTGTTTGGAAAAGAGCTCCCCTGTGTTCACTGTGTTTTGCTCCCCTGTGTTTCTGTGTTTGCTCCCCTGTGTTTCACTGTGTTTGCTCCCCCTGTGTTTTTCTCTCCCTGTGTTTCGCTGTGTTTGCTCCCCTTTGTTTCGCTGTGTTTGCTCCCCCTGTGTTTCACTGTGTTTGCTCCCCCTGTGTTTCACTGTGTTTGCTCCCCCTGTGTTTCGCTGTGTTTGCTCCCCCTTTGTTTCACTGTGTTTGCTCCCCCTGTGTTTCGCTGTGTTTGCTCCCCCTTTGTTTTCCTTTGTGTTTTGCTCCCCCTGTGTTTCACTGTGTTTGCTCCCCCTGTTTTTCACTCCCCTGTTTTCTGCTCTCCCCTGTGTTTCACTGTGTTTTGCTCCCCTGTGTTTCTGTGTTTGCTCCCCCTGTGTTTCACTGTGTTTGTCCCCTGTTTCCCCCTGTGTTTACTGTGTTTGCTCCCCTGTGTTCACTGTGTTTGCTCCCCCTGTGTTTCACTGTGTTTGCTCCCCTGTGTTTCCTGTGTTTGCTCCCCTGTGTTTCACTGTGTTTACTCCCCCTGTGTTCGCACTCTCCCTGTGTTTCACACACACTCCCCCACACACTGTGTTTGCTCCCCCTGTGTTTCGCTGTGTTTGCTCCCCCTGTGTTTCCAGGAAAGGTTTGCTCCCCCTGTTTCGCTGTGTTTGCTCCCCTGTTTTTTGTGTTTGCCCCCCTGTGTTTCACTGTGTTTTTCCCCCTTGTTTGTGTTTGCTCCCCCTGTGTTTCACTGTGTTTGCTCCCCCTGTGTTTCACTGTGTTTGCTCCCCTGTGTTTCACTGTGTTTGCTCCCCTATTTCACTGTGTTTTTTGCTCCCCCCCTGTTTCAAAGTTTATCCCCAGGGCTGTGTTTGCTCCCCCTGTGTTTCACTGTGTTTGCTCCCCCTGTGTTTCACTGTGTTTGCTCCCCCTGTGTTTCGCTGTGTTTGCTCCCCCTGTGTTTCACTGTGTTTGCTCCCCCTGTGTTTCACTGTGTTTGCTCCCCCTGTGTTTGCTCCCCCTGTGTTTCACTGTGTTTGCTCCCCCTGTTTCATGTTTTGCTCCCCTGTGTTTCACTGTGTTTCCCCCCTGTTTCACTGTGTTTGCTCCCCTGTGTTTCACTGTGTTTGCTCCCCTGTGTTTCGCTGTGTTTGCTCCCCCTGTGTTTCGCTGTGTTTGCTCCCCTGTGTTTCACTGTGTTTGCTCCCCGTGTTGTTTCAGAATAAGAAGCAGCGGATGATGGTTCGAGCCGCTGTGCTGAAGATGAAGGATCCCAAACAGATCATTAAGGACATGGAGAAACTGGATGAGATGGGTGAGACACAACAAGCATAGAGAGATAGATATCTAGCCCCTCTCCTATCTTCTCTCTCCTCCTCCTCTCCTCTCTCCCCTCTCGTCTCCTCTCCTCCTCTCTCCTCTCTCCTCCCCTCCTCCCTCTCTCCTCTCTCCTCTCCTCCTCCCTCTCTCCTCTCTCCTCTCCTCCTGTCCCCCCTCACTCTCTCTCTCCTCTCCTCCTGTCTCACCCTCTCCTCTCTCTCCCCTCTCCTCTCTCCTCCTCTCTCACTCCTCTCCTCTCCTCCTCTCTCCTCTCCCCCCTCTCCTCTCCTCCTCTCTCCTCCCTCCTCTCCTCCTCTCTCTCCTCCTCTCTCCCTCTCCTCTCCTCCTCTCTCCCCTCTCCTCCTCCTCTCTCCTCTCTCCTCTCTCCTCTCCTCTCCTCCTCTCACCCCCTCTCCTCTCTCCTCCTCTCTCACCCCCTTTCCTCTCCTCTCCTCTCTCCTCTCCTCTCCTCTCCTCTCCTCCTCTCTCACCCCCTCTCCTCTCCTCCTCTCTCCTCTCTCAGAGTTTAACCCAGTGCAGGCTCAGCAGCCTCAGCAGCAGCTCAACGAGAAGGTTTTGAAGGAGAAGCGGAAGAAGCTGCGGGAGACGTTCGAGAGGATCGTGTGTCTCTATGAGAAGGAGAACCCCGAGACCTACCAGGAGCTGAGAGGCATCGAGAGGAGAGTGCAGGGGAGGACAACAACTTGACTCTGTCAGGTGAGAGAGAATCTGTCAAGGAGGAGAGAGACAGCTGAACAGATACTTGACTCTGTCAGGTGAGAGAGAAATATAGAGGGAGATCCTGGGGAGAGATATCAGCTGAGCAGATACTTCGACTCTGTCAAGGTGAGAGAGAGAGAGAGAGAGAGAGAGTACGAGGGGAGGAGAGGAGAGGAGAGGCCTCTGAGCAGATATATACTCTGTCACAGGAGTGAGAGAGAGAGAAAGAGAGAGAGAGGGAGGAGGGGAGGGAGAGGACAGCTGAGCAGATACTTCGACTCTGTCAAGGTGAGAGAGAGAGAAGAGAGAGAGAGAGAGAGGGGAGGAGAGGACAGCTGAGCAGATACTTCGACTCTGTCAAGGTGAGAGAGAGAGAGAGAGAGAGACAGGAGAGGAGAGAGAGTCAGGTCAAGGAGAGAGAGAGAGAGAGTATGAGGAGGAGAGGACAGGAGAGGAGCTGAGCAGATACTGAGAAGACACTGCTTGTCAAGGTGAGAGAGAGAGAGAGGAGAGAGTACAAGGGGAGGAGAGGGAGAGGAGAGATATTCTAGTGTAATATAGCTGTGTCTGTACTGAGAGAGAGAAAGGGAATATAACATGATAGCGGCAGGGATGTGAAACTACACGGGTAAATAAACTAACTAACCCTCTGTCTCTCCTCTCCCCTCTCTCTCCTCTCTCCTCCTCTCTCTCTCTCTCTCTCTCCCCTCTCTCTCTCTCCCCCCTCCTCTCTCTCTCCCCCCTCCTCTCTCTCCCCCTCTGTCTCTGGTAGAACGCAGAGCTGGTTGAAGTGGGCAGCATCCCTCTCCCCGACCTGCCCCACGCTCCCTCCAGCATCCTGATTCAGGACATCCCCCTGCCTGGGGCCCAGCCCACCTCCATCCTGAAAAAGGGTTCTGCGTACAGGTGAGAGAGACAGACAGACAGACAGACGGACACAGAGGGAGAGACAAACAGAGGGAGAGACAGACAGACGGACACAGAGGGAGAGAGAGACAGAGACAGACAGAGGGAGAGACAGACAGAGAGTCAGAGGGCTATTATTATTATGTATTATTATTATTATTATTATTAGTAGTAGTATTGAAATGATCAGGAGCCAGGAGTTTGAGCAGGGTTAGAAACTCACACTAGCCCTGCTGCTGCTGCTGCACCCAGTCCTGGGGTTCAGAGCTCCCCTCAATGAAGTCTAGTATTATTAATATTGAAATGATCAGGAGCCAGGAGTTTGAGCAGAGTTAGAAACTCACTAGCCCTGCTGCCCTGCTGCTGCTGCACCCAGTCCTGGGGTTCAGAGCTCCCCTCAATGAAGTCTAGTATTATTAATATTGAAATGATCAGGAGCCAGGAGTTTGAGCAGGGTTACAAACTCACACTAGCCCTGCTGCTGCTGCTGCTGCTGCACCCAGTCCTGGGGTTCAGAGCTCCCTCAATGAAGTCTAGTATTATTAATATTGAAATGATCAGGAGCCAGGAGTTTGAGCAGGGTTAGAAACTCACACTAGCCCTGCTGCTGCTGCTGCTGCTGCACCCAGTCCTGGGGTTCAGAGCTCCCCTCAATGAAGTCTAGTATTATTAATATTGAAATGATCAGGAGCCAGGAGTTTGAGCAGGGTTACAAACTCACACTAGCCCTGCTGCTGCTGCTGCTGCTGCCCAGTCCTGGGGTTCAGAGCTCCCCTCAATGAAGTCTAGTATTATTAATATTATTATTGAAATGATTCATTGATTTCCAGTATTAATACTGTCTTGTTTTCCTCTCAGTCTCTCTGGTTCTAAGTCTGCTTCCTCGTCCCACACTGCTGTTTTGGGGGTACCCCGGCTCCCCCCTGGTAAAAAGCCCCCAGGCCCCCCCCCTGGGCCCCCGCCCCCTCATCTGCTCCAGCTCTACGCCAGGAAAGTGGGGTTCAATATACCCCCCGACAGCCACAGCGCCCCCCGCAGGAGGGAGGATGAAACTGCAGGCTCTGGTAAATATAAAAGCATTGCTTATTATTATTATGATGATGATGAACGAGTTATTTAGCAGAAAGGGGTCTCGATACCAGGAGGTTCAAATCCCGGCTCAGCCACTGACTCCCTGTGTGTGTGTGTGTGTGTGTGTGTGTGTGTGTGTGTGTGTGTGTGTGTGTGTGTGTCTGTGTGTGTGCGTGTCCTTGTGCTCCGACCCTGAGCGAGGCGTCAAACAAACAAGCTCCCTCCGGATCAGACTCTCAAACAAACACTGACTCCTATTGTGTGTGTGTGTGTGTGTGTGCAGCAGCAGTGTGTTGATGACCCAGAGTTCACCCCCTACCTCTCTTGTGTCCGTCCTTCATGAGGCGTCAAACAAAGCGATCCTAATGGAATAACTCTGCATAATATATTATAAGTTGTTGATGTCTAATATATATATAATCTATATGTGTATTATCAGCAGTGTGCAGTAGCGGTCAGGGCTCTGGACTCTTGACCGGAGGGTCGTGGGTTCAATCCCAGGTGGGGGACACTGCTGCTGTACCCTTGAGCAAGGTACTTTACCTAGATTGCTCCAGTAAAAACCCAACTGTATAAATGGGGAATTGTATGTAAAAATAATGTGATATCTTGTAACAATTGTAAGTCGCCCTGGATAAGGGCATCTAAGAAATAAATAATAATAATAATAATAATAATATGTGTGTGTGTGTATATAATCTCCTCTCCCTCTCCCTCTCTCTCTCTCTCTCTCTCTCTCTCTCTCTCTCTCTCTCTCTCTCTCTCTCTCCAGCAGGTCCTGATTCGGAGCCCCTCCCCTCAGACCAGGCCTCCGACAGCGATGACGCGATGGACCTGCAGAGAGGGGACCGGGACAGAGACAGCGCGGGGGACAGCGAGACAGACTCCTCCTCCTCCTCCTCGGGCTCCTCCTCGGAGGGAGAGGGGGAGGAGGAGGAGGAGAGGAGAGAGAGGAGGGGAGAGAGGGGTGACGGGAGGAGAGGTGGACAGCATGCTGGGTGCAGGAAACAGCAGCAGCAGCACTGAGAGGAATACCGGTGAGGAGGGGAGGAGGGGAGAGGAGGGGGCTAGAGAGTATTATTAATAATAATAATAATAATAATACTAATAATAATACATTCATAATTAAAATAATTTCTTATAATAATAATAATAATATTACATTCATAGCCATTAAAATGTCCCTTTCTATATATATATATATATCTCCTCCCTCCTCACTCTTCCTCTCCTCTCCTCTCTCTCTCTCTCCCTCTCCTCTCCTCTCTCTCTCTCCTCTCTCCTCTCTCTCTCTCTCTCCTCTCTCCTCTCCTCTCCTCCCTCCTCACTCTTCTCTCCTCCTCTCCTGTCCACCTCTCTCTCTCTCCTCCCCTCCCTCTCCTCCTCCTCTCTCCTCCTCCCACCTCTCTCCTCCTCCCCTCTCCTCTCTCCCTCCCTCTCCCTCTCCACCCTCTCCTCCCTCTCTCTCTCTCTCTCCTCTCTCCTCCTCTCCCCTCCTCCTCCTCCTCTCTCTCCCTCTCTCTCTCCTCTCCTCCCTCTCCTCTCTCCTCTCTCCACCCTCCTCCCCCTCCCTCCACCCTCTCCTCCTCCCCTCTCTCCTCTCCACCCCCTCTCTCCCCCCCCTCTCCTCTCTCCTCTCCACCTCTCTCTCTCCACCTCTCCCTCTCCTCTCCTCCCCCCCTCTCTCCTCTCCTCTCTCTCTCCTCTCCTCTCTCTCCTCTCCTCTCCTCCCTCTCTCCTCCACCCTCTCTCTCTCCTCTCCTCCCTCTCTCCTCTCCTCTCCCCTCTCTCTCCTCTCCTCTCCCCCCTCTCTCTCCTCTCCTCTCTCTCTCCTCTCTCTCTCCTCTCCTCCACCTCTCTCTCCCTCTCCTCCTCCACCCTCTCCCTCTCTCTCTCCTCTCTCCTCTCTCTCTCCACCCTCTCTCTCTCTCCTCCTCTCCACCCTCTCTCTCTCTCCTCTCCCCCTCCTCCTCTCCACCCTCTCTCCCTCCTCTCCCACCCTCTCTCCTCTCCAGACTCCCCTCCTCTCCCTCCCCAGGTCTCTCTCAAGAGCAAGAAACTCCTCCTCTCAAAGAGATCCACTCCTCTCTCCCATGATGCTGAGAATGGCAGGTGAGAGAGAGAGAGAGAGAGAGACAGAGACCCCCTGAGAGAGAGAAGACAGAGAGAGAAGAAAGAGAGAGAAGAAAACAGAGAGAGAGACACCCTGCAGGCCATGATGGGACTACAGCTCCCAGATGCCTGAGAATGGCAGGTGAGAGAGAGAGAGCCAGGGACTCTCAATATACACAGCTCTGGGCAAAAGTTTAGCATCATCACCCTCTATATAGAATAAACTCATTTTGCTGGCTAGGACTACAATGCTCCCAGCATGCCTCTGCACCCTCATATAGAATGGTGAGGCATGCTGGGAGCTGTAACATTCTTTATGCTGTGGTCTCAGTTCATAGTCACAAAGCTGCTGAATACAGACCTCTATTTGACGATACATCATGTACAGCTGTGGGCAAAAGTTTAGCAGCATCACCCTCTATATAGAATGAACTGATTCAGCTTCATAGAGTCCAATGAAAGCTGCTGAATAATGTTCCCTTGTTAACATATTGAATTCCACCCCTCTATATAGAATGAACTCCCTTCAACTTCATAGAGTCCAATGAAAGCTGCTGAATAATGTTCCCTTGTTAACATATTGAATTCCACCCCCTCTATATAGAATGAACTCCCTCAGCTTCATAGAGTCCAATGAAAGCTGCTGAATAATGTTCCCTTGTTAACATATTGAATTCCACCCCCTCTATATAGAATGAACTCCCTCAGCTTCATAGAGTCCAATGAAAGCTGCTGAATAATGTTCCCTTGTTAACATATTGAATATTGTTCATTCATTTTGATTTTCTCTCCTCTCTCCTCAGGCCAGTCCGTCCCAGAAGAGGAGGAAGGGGAGGAGCCAGAGTACACCGACGAATCAGAGTCCTCGGATTCCGAAGAGAGGCCTGCCCCCGACCAGCAGAAGCTCCTCCTCCCACAGGCCCCTCCCACCATGCCCCAGACCCGCCCACCTCCCCTTGCTCCTCCAATCGGCTCCTCCCAGCAGCTCCCCGCCCCTCTCTCCCACCTGCAGGCTCCTCCCATGCCCGGCCCGCCCCCTCTGGGACTGGCCCCGCCCATGAGACCCCCGGGTCCGCCCTCAGGCCCGCCCCCGGGCCCGCCCCCTGGTGAGCTCACAATGA
>CM072692.1:1403682-1421182 GCA_036884735.1 Huso huso
TGACCACTACTCCCCATATGTAAAAACCCAACTGTATAAATGGGGAATTGTATGTAAAAATAATGTGATATCTTGTAACAATTGTAAGTCGCCCTGGATAAGGACGTCTGCTAAGAAATAATAATAATAATAATAATAATAATAATAATAATAATAACATATACAGTGTATATCGACACCTAGATATCTGCATTAAAAAAAAAACCAAAAAAACTACATGTCCCGTCATGCACCTGTTCTCAGTCGCGGAATGAACTTCATTTCCCAGCGTTCCGCGGGGCTCCTCCAGCCAACATCCACAACCACGCTGGAGAGCAGAGATGGCGGACGAGGAGGCGATTGTGGAGACGACAGAGGTAGAAAAAGAAGAGAAAGAAGAAGAAGAAGAAGAAGAAGGCCAAAACATTCAAGGAACTGGTAAGGAAGGAAGGAAGGAAGGGATAGAGGAATGGCGTGAGTGTGAAAACCCGCAGTTAAAGGGATGTGTACGGTCGTAAGAACAAAAACATGACGATTTTCTTGTCGATTTCCAAAGAGAGACGGTGATTTTATAATATATATATAAGTTATATATAACTAATTGTAACTATATAACTAATATATATATATATAACTTAAAAATTGGACGCAGTAAGCGACCGTTTAAATTTACTGTCCGGAGTCTGGCAATAAAATTATAACCAAGCAAGGCGAACATTTTTCTGTGAAACTCGACAGGACGAGGCGTGCGGCGTTGATTACAATAAAGAAGCCTGATTTAATAATAATAATAATAATAATAATAATAATAATAATAATAATAATAATAATAACAACGGGGCTGGGAATCAGACTCCCGCTGCACAGCAGTGTGATCCAGTCCTGGTTTCACTAGGAGTTTAATAATCAGACACACCTGAGCTTGTTAGCTAGACACGCTGGGGGCTGATCAAGCTGGTAGCAGTAAAACCTGGACTGGATCACACTGCAGTGCGATAGGAGTCTGATTCCCTCCCAGAATACGATTTCAGTATCGTTGAACTGTGCGGTGCGCTGCCACGCGTCTCCAGCGTGAGGCGCAGCGGGTCTCGGTTGCTGTGACGTCACGATGCGTTTTATTTCCCGCAGGGAGTGACGGATGTTTTGTGCGAGGCTTGTGAGCAGCTGGGGTGGAAGACTCCGACCAAAATACAGGTGGAAGCCATCCCGCTGGCACTGCAAGGTACTGAGAGAGGGTCTGTCTGTCTGTCTGCCTGTCTGTCTGTCTGCCTGTCTGTCTGTCTGTCTGTCTGTCTGTCTGTCTGTCTGTATTATACTGTCTCCACTGTCCTGTCTGTCTGTCTGCAGCTTTAATGACACTAAACTCTTTTCAGAATGTAGTAAACTAACACAGACCCCAAGAAGAAGGGATTCTATATTATACTGTAGCGTCAAACTGAACAGGATTGTGGGGCTCTGTCTGTGTGTCTGTCTGTCTGTCTGCAGCTTTAATGACACTAAACTCTTTTCAGAATGTAGTAAACTAACACAGACCCCAAGAAGAAGGGATTCTATATTATACTGTAGCGTCAAACCGAACAGGATTGTGGGGCTCTGTCTGTCTGTCTGTGTGCCTCACCTTTTTACACACATCTAGAACGCACTTGTCTGTCTTGAAACTGGGTGCGGGGGGGGGGGTTTACCTCTCTCTCCCCCTTCTCTTTCCCTCTCTCCCCTCCTCTCCTCTCCTCTCTCCCCCCTCTCTCCTCTCTCTCCCTCTCTCCTCTCTCCTCCTCTCCTCTCTCCTCTCACCCCCCTCTCTCCTCTCTCCCCTCTCTCAGGGAGGGATGTGATCGGGCTGGCTGAGACAGGGTCTGGTAAGACAGCAGCGTTTGCCATCCCTGTGCTGCAGGCTCTGCTCCTCTCTCCTCAGCGCCTCTTCGCTCTGGTCCTCACCCCGACCCGAGAGCTCGCCTTCCAGATCGCAGAGCAGTTCGACGCCCTGGGGGCCTCCGTGGGGGCCACGACCGGTGAGGCTGCGTGCGTGCGTGCGAGAGAGGCTGTGTGTGAGAGAGAGAGAGAGAGGCTGGCTGTCGGTCTGTGTTTGTGTGTGTCTCTGTGTGTGTGTGTGTGTGTGAGAGAGGCTGTGTGTGAGAGAGAGAGAGGGTCTGGCTGTCGGTCTGTGTTTGTGTGTGTGAGAGGCTGTCTGTGTGTGTCTCTGTGTGTGTGTGTGTGTGTGAGAGAGGCTGTGTTGTGTGTGTGAGAGAGAGGCTGTCGGTCTGTGTTTGTGTGTGTGAGAGGCTGTCTGTGTGTGTGTCTCTGTGTGTGTGTGTGTGAGAGAGGCTGTGTTTGTGTGTGTGAGAGAGAGAGAGGCTGGCTGGCTGTCGGTCGGTCTGTGTTCGTGTCTGTCTGTGTGTGTGACCCTGTGTGTGTGTGAAGAAGAGTCTATTCTATATGTCTGACTATCACTCTGTTAGTGTGTGTGTGAACTGAACAGTCTAGTTGTGGGAGAGTGTGTCTGTCTGTCTGTGTTTCTGTCTGTCTTCTGTATTTTCTCTCTCTCTAGCTGTGATTGTCGGAGGGATTGACATGATGTCTCAATCTTGTCTGTGCATGAAACTCCTCTCCTCCTGCTTCCTCTCTTACCTCCTCTCTCCCCCTCTCTCTTCCCCTCTCCTCTCTTCCTCTCTCTCTCCTCTCTCTCACACCCCCCCTCTCCCCCCCTCTCTCTCTCTCTCCCCCCTCTCTCCCCTCTCTCCTCTCCTCCTCTCTCCCCTCTCCTCTCCCCTCTCCCTCTCTCTCTGACCCCCTCCTCTCCTCTCTCTCTCCCCTCCTCTCTCTCTCTGTGTGTCTCCTCCTCTCTCCTCTCTCCTCTCCTCTCTCTGAGAGTGAGAGAGAGGCTGTCTCTGTGTTTGTGTGTGAGAGAGGCTGTCTCTGTGTTTGCCTCTCCTCTGTTTCTGAGAGAGGCTCTCCCCTGTGTTTGCAGAGACTCTGTCTCCTCTGTCCTCTCTCTCCCCCTCCTGTCCTGGTCCTCTCCCCGTGAGAGAGGCTGTCTGTGTGTGTGAGAGAGGCTGTCTCTCTCTGTCTCCTCCCCTGTGTCTCTGAGAGAGTGCTGCGTTTGAGGTCTCTGTGTGTGAGAGAGAGAGGCTCTCTGTCCTCTCTGTTTGTGTGTGTAACCCCTGTCTGTGTGTGTCTCTGGCCCCTCCTGTTGCGTGTGAGAGAGGCTGGCTCCTGTGTGTGTGTGTGTGAGAGGCTGTGTGTGTTTGTCTGTGTTTGTGTGTGTGAGAGAGCTGTCCTGTGTGTGTCCTCTGTCTCTGTGTGTCTGTGTGTGTGCGTGAGAGTGGCTGTGTGTGTGTGTGTGTGTGTGTGTGTGAGAGAGAGAGGCTGTGTTTGTGTGTGTGTGTGAGAGGCTGTCTGTGTGTGTGTCTCTGTGTGTGTGCGTGTGAGAGAGGCTGTGTTTGTGTGTGTGAGAGAGAGGCTGGCTGGCTGTCCTCTCGTCTGTGTTTGTGTGTCTGTCTGTCTCTGTGTGTCTCTGTCTGTGTGTCTGTGTGTCTCTGTGTGTGTGTGTGTGGCTGAGTCTGTCTGTCTGTGTGTGTTAGAGGCTGTCTGTCTGGTCTCTCTGTGTCTGTGTGTGAGTGTGTCTCTGTCTGTCTCCTCTGTGTGTGTGTGAGTGCTGTCTATCTCCCTATCTGTCTGACTGTCTCCTCTCTAGTTGTGTGACTGTGTCTCTCTCCTAGTTCTCCTTGTCTGTGTCTGTCTGTGTCCTGTCTCTGACCCCCTCCTCTCCTCTCTCCTCTCTCAAAGAAACCCCTCTCTCTCTCCTCTCTCTGACCCCCTCCTCTCTCTCTCCTCTCTCTAACCTCCTCCTCTCCTCTCTCTCCTCTCTCTCTCCCTCCTCTCTCTCTCTCTGACCCCCTCCTCTCTCCTCTCTCTCCCTCCTCTCCTCTCTCTCTCCCCCTCCTCTCCTCCTCTCTCTAACCCCCTCCTCTCCTCTCTCTAACCCTCTCTCCTCTCCTCTCCTCTCTCTCCTCTCTCTCCTCTCCCCTCCTCTCCTCTCTCCTCTCTGACCCCCTCCTCTCTCCTCTCTCTCTCCTCCTCTCCTCTCCTCTCTCTCTCCCTCCTCTCCTCCTCTCTCCCCCCTCCTCTCCTCTCTCCCCTCTCTCTCCTCCTCCTCTCTCTCCCCCTCTCTCCTCTCTCTCCCCTCTCTCTCTCTCTCTCCCCTCTCTCTCTCTCTCTCTCTAACTCCTCCTCTCTCTCTCTCTCCCCCTCCTCTCCTCTCTCTCTCTCCTCTCTCCTCTCCCCCTCCTCTCTCTAGGGTCTCCTCTCTCTCCTCTCCTCCTCTCCCTCCTCCCTCTCCTCTCTCTCGTCTCTCTGACCCCTCCTCTCCTCTCTCTCTTCTCTGACCCCCTCCTCTCCTCTCTCTCTCTTCTCAGAGATGGATTTGAGAGAGACCGCTCCTCTGGACTTGAGAGAGAGAGACAGAGAGTGAGAGAGACCCCCCCTCCTCTCTCAACATGACCCCCTCCTCTCCTCTCTCCCTCCCTGTCTCCCCTCCCCTCCTCTCCCCCTCTCTCTAGAGAGAGAGAGAGAGCTGGATCACTCCTCAACATGGAGAACACGGGGCTTCAGAGAAATGGGGTGTGTGTGTGTGTGTGAGAGAGAGAGAGAGATCATGGACCCGATCTCATGGACATGGATGGAGACTGTGTGTGTGTGAGAGAGACTCTCCGACCGCATCCTCAACATGGACTTGAGGCTCCTCTTAATTTTAACTTCGAGGCTGGATGGCATTAATCAGAGAGAGAGAGCTCTCATGGACTTGAGTGTGTGAGAGAGAGAGGTTGATAAACTTCAAAGATCCCCCTGAGAGAAAGACTTTAAACTGTGTGTTGTCTTTCTCTCAGCCACCATGACTAAGAATGGACTTGGGAGGGGGTGAATCACGCCTGTGAGAATGACTCTGGGATGGATTGAGTTTTAATGAGAATGACTCTGGGATGGATTGAGTCTCTCTCTGGGATGGATTGAATCTCTCTGGGATGGATCTCCCTCTCAGACTTGATGGATTGAGTCACTTCTCAAAATGTTATCCCCATGGATTGAGTCACGCAGAGAATGACTTTGGGATGGATTGAGTTACCATGAGAATGACTCTGGGATGGATTGATTGAGAATGACTCTGGGGATTGAGATTGACTCTGGGATGGATGATGAGAATGACTCTGGGATGGATTGAGTCACTCTGTGAGAATGACTCTGGGATGGATTGAGTCACACTGTGAATGACTCTGGGATGGATTGAGTCACTGTGAGGAGAATGACTCTGGGATGGATTGAGTCACGCTGTGAGAATGACTCTGGGATGGATTGAGTCACGCTGTGAGAATGACTCTGGGATGGATTGAGTCAGGCTGTGAGAATGACTCTGGGATGGATTGAGTCAGGCTGTGAGAATGACTCTGGGATGGATTGAGTCACTGTGAGAATGACTCTGGGATGGATTGAGTCACGCTGGAGAATGACTCTGGGATGGATTGAGTCACGCTGTGAGAATGACTCTGGGATGGATTGAGTCAGGCTGTGAGAATGACTCTGGGATGGATTGAGTCACGCTGTGAGAATGACTCTGGGATGGATTGAGTCAGGCTGTGAGAATGACTCTGGGATGGATTGAGTCACGCTGTGAGAATGACTCTGGGATGGATTGAGTCAGAGAATGACTCTGGGATGGATTGAGTCACGCTGTGACTGGGATGGGGGATGGATTGAGTCACGCTGTGAGAATGACTCTGGGATGGATTGAGTCTGTGGGATGACTTGGATTGTCACGCTGTGAGAATGACTCTGGGATGGATTGAGTCTGGGAGGATGTGAGCTGTGACTCTGGGATGGATTGAGTCACGCTGTGAGAATGACTCTGGGATGGATGGATTGAGTCACGCTGTGAGAATGACTCTGGGATGGATTGAGTCACTCTGGGAGAATTGACTCTGGGATGGATTGAGTCACGCTGTGAGAATGACTCTGGGATGGATTGAGTCACGCTGTGAGAATGACTCTGGGATGGATTGAGTCACGCTGTGAGAATGACTCTGGGATGGATTGAGTCACGCTGTGAGAATGACTCTGGGATGGATTGAGTCACGCTGTGAGAATGACTCTGGGATGGATTGAGTCACGCTGTGAGAATGACTCTGGGATGGATTGAGTCACGCTGTGAGAATGACTCTGGGATGGATTGAGTCACGCTGTGAGAATGACTCTGGGATGGATTGAGTCACGCTGTGAGAATGACTCTGGGATGGATTGAGTCACGCTGTGAGAATGACTCTGGGATGGATTGAGTCACGCTGTGAGAATGACTCTGGGATGGATTGAGTCACGCTGTGAGAATGACTCTGGGATGGATTGAGTCACGCTGTGAGAATGACTCTGGGATGGATTGAGTCACGCTGTGAGAATGACTCTGGGATGGATTGAGTCACGCTGTGAGAATGACTCTGGGATGGATTGAGTCACGCTGTGAGAGTGACTCTGGGATGGATTGAGTCAGGCTGTGAGAATGACTCTGGGATGGATTGAGTCAGGCTGTGAGAATGACTCTGGGATGGATTGAGTCACGGCTGTGAGAATGACTCTGGGATGGATTGAGTCACGCTGTGAGAATGACTGGGATGGATGGATTGAGTCACGCTGTGATGACTCTGGGATGGATTGAGTCAGGCTGTGAGTGACTCTGGGATGGATTGAGTCAGGCTGTGAGAATGACTCTGGGATGGATTGAGTCAGGCTGTGAGAATGACTCTGGGATGGATTGAGTCAGGCTGTGAGAATGACTCTGGGATGGATTGAGTCACGCTGTGAGAATGACTCTGGGATGGATTGAGTCAGGCTGTGAGAATGACTCTGGGATGGATTGAGTCAGGCTGTGAGAATGACTCTGGGATGGATTGAGTCACGCTGTGAGAATGACTCTGGGATGGATTGAGTCACGCTGTGAGAATGACTCTGGGATGGATTGAGTCAGGCTGTGAGAATGACTCTGGGATGGATTGAGTCACGCTGTGAGAATGACTCTGGGATGGATTGAGTCACGCTGTGAGAATGACTCTGGGATGGATTGAGTCACGCTGTGAGAATGACTCTGGGATGGATTGAGTCACGCTGTGAGAATGACTCTGGGATGGATTGAGTCACGCTGTGAGAATGACTCTGGGATGGATTGAGTCACGCTGTGAGAATGACTCTGGGATGGATTGAGTCAGGCTGTGAGAGTGACTCTGGGATGGATTGAGTCAGGCTGTGAGAATGACTCTGGGATGGATTGAGTCACGCTGTGAGAATGACTCTGGGATGGATTGAGTCAGGCTGTGAGAATGACTCTGGGATGGATTGAGTCAGGCTGTGAGAGTGACTCTGGGATGGATTGAGTCACGCTGTGAGAATGACTCTGGGATGGATTGAGTCACGCTGTGAGAATGACTCTGGGATGGATTGAGTCACGCTGTGAGAATGACTCTGGGATGGATTGATTCAGGCTGTGAGAATGACTCTGGGATGGATTGATTCTGGGCTGTTGAGAATGTGAGAGTGACTCTGGGATGGATTGAGTCACGCTGTGAGAATGACTCTGGGATGGATTGAGTCACGCTGTGAGAATGACTCTGGGATGGATTGAGTCACGCTGTGAGAATGACTCTGGGGTGGATTGGTTCAGGCTGTGAGAGTGACTCTGGGGTTGATTGGTTCACACTGTGAGAATGACTCTGGGATGGATTGAGTCACGCTGTGAGAATGAGGGATGGATTGAGTCCCTCCAGAATGATGAGGGTTGATCTCAGAGGACCCTGTGAAATGTGCTCTGGGATGGATTGAGTCACGCTGTGAGAATGACTCTGGGATGGATTGTTCATCCCTCCAAATTCAAGGCTGGATTGACCTCCAATGACTCTGGGATGGATTGAGTCTCCCCTGTGTGAGACTCTGGGATGGATTGAGGACCCTCTGTTCCTCCTTTCTCTCTTCCTGACTCTGGGATGGATCAGGCTCCTTTCTCTTCCTGCTGTCACTCTTCCCTGACTCTGGGATTCCTCTCTTCCCATCTCTCCCTCTCTGTCCCTCCCCTGGGATGGATCTCTCACTCCTCTAATATCTCTGTGTTTTGTGTTTGTTTTTAGGATTGCTATGTGATCTATATCCCCATCTGATCTCCATCTCTCTCTCTCTGGATTGGTCACTCTGTGAGAATGACTCTGGGATGGATTGAGTGTTTTGTGCTGTTTTTTTTTAGGATTGACTCTGGGATGGATATATCATGCTGTGAGAATCTCTCTGGGATGGATCTCTCCTCTAATATTTCAGTGTTTTGTGTTTGTTTTTAGGATTGCTATCTGGTCTATATCCCCCTCTCTCTCTCCCTCTGTGAAATCACCGTGTTTTGTTTATCTCAGTGTTTTGTCTTTTGTTTTTAGATTGCTATCTGGGGTTGACATATCCCCTGTCTCTCTCTCTCTCTCTCTCTCCTCTAATATCTCAGTGTTTTGTCTTTGTTTTTTAGGATTGCTATCTGGTCTATCCCCATCTCCTCTCTCTCTCCCCCTCTCCCTCTCCCCCCCCCCTATATATCTCAGTGTTTTGTGTTTGTTTTTTTTAGATTGCTATCCCCCCCCCCCATCGTCCCCCCCCCTCTACCCTCTCTTCCCTCCTCTCTCTCTCTCTCCCTCCTCTCCTTTCTCAGTCTTTGTGTTTGTTTTTTCTCCCTCATTTGCTATCTGGTCTTTCCTCCCCTCTCTCTCTCTCTCTCTCTCTCTCTCTCTCTCCTCTAATATCTCAGTGTTTTGTGTTTGTTTTTTTAGGATTGCTATCTGGTCTATATCCCCTCTCCCTCTCTCTCTCTCTCTCTCTCTCTCTCTCTCTCTCTCCTCTCTCTCTCTTCTCTCTCTCTCTCTCTCTCTCTCTCTCTCTCTCTCTCTCTCCTCTAATATCTCAGTGTTTTGTCTTTGTTTTTTTAGGATTGCTATCTGGTCTATATCCTCAATGAATTGGCCGGAAACTCCTTCATGATTTTCTGCAGCACTTGCAACAACGCCCAGAGGGTGGCGCTGTTGCTCAGGAACCTGGGATTCACAGCCATCCCCCTGCACGGACAAATGAGCCAGGTGAGAAATAACAGCCAGGTCTAGAGCCTTCATCAGCGTGATTGAAACTAAACTGAGTCCAGCAGACCAGCTCTAGTTTGGGGCTCTAGTGCCTTCATCAGCGTGATTGAAACTAAACTGAGTCCAGCAGACCAGCTCTAGTTTGGGGCTCTAGTGCCTTCATCAGTGTGATTGAAACTAAACTGAGTCCAGCAGACCAGCTCTAGTTTGGGGCTCTAGTGCCTTCATCAGCGTGATTGAAACTAAACTGAGTCCAGCAGACCAGCTCTAGTTTGGGGCTCTAGTGCCTTCATCAGCGTGATTGAAACTAAACTGAGTCCAGCAGACCAGCTCTAGTTTGGGGCTCTAGTGCCTTCATCAGCGTGATTGAAACTAAACTGAGTCCAGCAGACCAGCTGTAGTTTGGGGCTCTAGTGCCTTCATCAGCGTGATTGAAACTAAACTGAGTCCAGCAGACCAGCTCTAGTTTGGGGCTCTAGTGCCTTCATCAGTGTGATTGAAACTAAACTGAGTCCAGCAGACCAGCTCTAGTTTGGGGCTCTAGTGCCTTCATCAGCGTGATTGAAACTAAACTGAGTCCAGCAGACCAGCTCTAGTTTGGGGCTCTAGTGCCTTCATCAGTGTGATTGAAACTAAACTGAGTCCAGCAGACCAGCTCTAGTTTGGGGCGCTAGTTTTGTTTTTGTGTTTTTTCTCAGAATAAGCGATTGGGCGCTCTGAATAAGTTCAAGTCTAAGTCTCGCTCCATCCTGTTGGCCACGGACGTGGCGTCTCGCGGACTGGACATCCCGCACGTGGACGTGGTCATCAACTTCGACATCCCCACACACTCCAAGGTGAGAGACACCGAGACACGGGAGAGAGATTGAGAGACACTGAGAGACATACGCACTGAGGCACACTGAGACAGATGCAACGGCCAGAGAGACACACTGAGAGACATTGAGACACTGAGAGGCATTGAGACACTGAGAGACATTGAGACACGCTGAGAGAGACATTGAGGCACACAGAGAGAGGCATTGAGACACGGAGAGACATTGAGAGACATTGAGACACACTGAGAAGCATTGAGACGCTGAGAGAGACATTGAGACACAGAGAGACATTGAGACACACACTGAGAGACATTGAGACATACACACCAAGACAGACTCACAGACTTAGACACACTTAATAAAAACGATATAGAACAAAATGTGTTTTAAATTTGTACTTTTTTCTTTTCATAATAATAATAATAATTATTATTATTATTATTATTATTATTATTATTATTATTATTATAACACACATATATATATTTGGACGCTCGTGTGTTCTGTTAGTCAGTAACCCTGGTGATGACGGCGATGCTCGTGTGTTATTTTGGCGTCGGTAACCCTGGCGACGTGTGTTTTGTTTTCCAGGATTATATCCACAGGGTGGGTCGCACGGCCCGCGCAGGGAGATCTGGGAAGTCCATCACCTTCGTCTCGCAGTGAGTGCAGCAATAATCCATCAGCAATAATCCATCAGCAGTCATCCCAAACACTGTCCACTCGTATACTGTGTGTGTCTCCCCTCTCTGTCTCTCTCTATCTATCTCTTGTCTCTGTCCCTCAAGTGTGGCTCCTCCCTCCCTCCTCTGTCCTCCCTGTCTGGTGTGGCTCCTCCCTGTCTGGTGTGACTCCTCCCTGTTTGATGTGGCTCCTCCCTCCTCAGGTACGATGTCGAGCTGTTCCAGCGAATCGAGCACCTGATTGACAGGAAGCTGCCCGCCTTCCCCACACAGGAAGAGGAAGTGATGCTGCTGGTGGAGCGAGTGAGCGAGGCACAGCGCTTCGCACGCATCGTGAGTGAAACAGAGAGAGAGACAGAGACAGAAACACAGGCCACACAGAGACACAGCCCAGAGACAGAACCCAGCCAGCAAAAAAAGTCTTAAATAGGTCTCTTTTTAAAAAAAAATGAATCAGTCTTTCATATTTAAGAAAAAATGTCTGACTCTGTCTGTCTGTTTTGTTTTCAGGAGCTGAGGGAGGAGGGAGAGAAGAGAAAGAGACCGAGACACGAGGGGAAAGAGGAGGGAGATTCAGAGCAATCGAGAGGAGTGAGGGACAAGATCCAGGGAGGGAGGAGAGGAGGGAAGAGAGGGAGAGTGCACTAGAGAGGAGGGGGAGGGGAGGAGGGGGAGAGAGGACTAGAGGAGGAGAGAGGGAGAGCACCAGAGAGGAGGGAGGGAGGGGGGAGGGAGGGGAGGAGGCACTAGAGGGGAGGGAGAGCACTGGAGGAGGGAAGAGGGAGAGTGCACTAGAGAGGAGGGGAGAGGGAGAGGGAGAGTGCACTAGAGAGGAGGGAGGAGGAGGAGAGGAGGAGAGCACTGAGAGGAGGAGGGGAGGGAGGAGTGAACTAGAGAGGAGGGGAGAGGGGAGGAGGAGAGGGAAGAGAGGAGGAGTGCACTAGAGAGGAGGGGAGAGAGGAGGAGGAGAGGGGAGAGGGAGAGTGCACTAGAGAGGAGAGGAGAGGAGGAGAGGGAGAGTGCACTAGAGAGGAGGGGGGGAGGAGGAGTGCACTAGAGAGGAGGGGAGAGGGGAGGAGGAGAGGGAAGAGAGGAGGAGTGAACTAGAGAGGAGGGGAGGAGGAGAGGGAAGAGAGGAGGAGTGCACTAGAGAGGAGGGAGGAGGAGGAGGAGGAGGAGAGAGAGAGAGGGAGAGTGCACTAGAGAGGAGGGGAGGAGAAATGAAGCAGTTCTTGGAGGAGGGTGTAAATGTTTGTATGAAATTCCTTTCTGTAATATTTTCCATGCTTGTATTAAAAATATCAAACTCTGTATATATGCGTCTGCGTTTAGTTTCGTTTGGTTTTATCTGATCTTTCTGTTAATAAAGTTATTTTATTATTCTTTGTATTATTTTATTTAATCGTCTCAATTCTCAGGATGGTCGGAGATGCAGAGCGGTCGATCCTCGCTGGAGAATCGCAGTGTTTTTACAGACGGACGCGAGCGACAGTGAAGGACGTCTTTAAAAAAAAAAACTACAAGAACAAATCAGAACTGTGTTTGTTTTATATAGATATAGATAGATATACAACAATTTATTTTTAAGTGTACGCGAAAGGTTTAAAAGATAAATGTCTTTTTAAACCTTTTGTGTACATTTTAAAAAAACAAACATGCCTTAAATTTTGTACATAGCAGTTTATATATATATATATTTATTATATGATAAAAGCAATGAGACATGGATGTATTTAAAAAACTAACACACTCTGTTTTTATATATATAAATATATATATTCACACACACGGTTGTGTCCAGTTCTGTTTTGCTGAGATAAAGCAGAGTTTGAACCACACCCTCCTGTGTGTGTAATTAAACCCGATAGAAACAAGGAAACCAAAGAGAGGAGATGCTTCATCACACAGAGAGGAGGAGGAGGAGGGGGTGGAATGGGTTGCCGTGGGTTACGGAGCCACGCTGTCGATGCTGAATCGCTGGGATCCTTTGAGACCCGACTTGACAAAGTTCTGAGATCCATCAGCTGCAGGACGAGCTCTGAGGGGCTGAACGGAGTGTCTCTCTCTTCCTTTCTCTCCTTTATCCTCTATCCTTTATCCTCTCCCTCTCTCTCTCTCTCTCCTCCTTTATCTTTATCTCCTCTCTCTCCTTGTATCTCTCTCTCTTTATCCTCTCTCTCTCTCTCTCTCTCTCTCTCTCTCTCTCTCCTTTATCTCTCTCTCTCTCTCCTTTATCCTCTCTCTCTTATCCTCTCCCCTCTCTCTCTCTCTCTCCTTTATCCTCTCCCCTCTCTCCACTGTATCTCTCCTCCCCCTCTCTCTCTCTCTCTCTCTCTCCCCCTCTCTCTCTCTCTCTCTCTCTCCTCTCTCGTCTCCTGACTCCCTCCCGCCGCCTCTCCACATAAAAACTCTTTGTCATTTCTCTCTCGCTGAAAGGCGCTATATAAAATCAAAATTGATTGATTTTTAAAATAGTGCGCTTCTTTTCGCGACAGTACGGTATCGTGACGTCGCAGATTTACAGGTGTGCGCTTTGCAGCCTAACAGAAAAACCACATCGACTTTCGATTCCTGAAAACCAGCGCCGCAAATCACTCTGTCTCTCAGTCTGACTGAAGATCAACGCATCGCAGCGCTAAAAACAGTCCTGTAATAATAATAATAATAATAATAATAATAAATAATAATAATAATAATAATAATAATAATAATAATAATAATAATAATAATAATAATAATCATCATCCTTCTGTTTACAGGGCGATTTGTGATACCTTTACCCGAATAATCTCGTTCTTTGCAAAGTTTGCAACGAATTATTATTCCAGTTATTATTATTATTATTATTTTGAGTAGTAATTATATTCTCCACAATGGCGGTCGACGGTTGCGGGCAATGCTGCAAAGTTTTGCTGGTGATTTTTAACATCATCTTCGCGGTAAGTGTTTCTGTATGTGTGTGTGTGTGTGTTTATGATATAATTCACAAAATAATCCTCCTTAAAATATATATATATTAAGACAAAACATCTTTAGGCTTCTTAACAGAATATAAACCATATAATTATTATTAATTTCTTAGCAGACGCCCTTATCCAGGGCGACTTACAATTATTACAAAATATCACAGTACAAAATATTACATTGCAAAATATTACTGTAGCAGTGTGGAGTAGTGGTCAGGGCTCTGGACTCTTGACCGGAGGGTCGTGGGTTCAATCCCAGGTGGGGGGGACACTGCTGCTGTACCCTTGAGCAAGGTACTTTACCTAGATTGCTCCAGTAAAAACCCAACTGTATAAATGGGGAATTGTATGTCAAAATAATGTGATATCTTGTAACAATTGTAAGTCGTTTGTTTCTGTTATTTTAAGAACTCTGAAGTTTTCTTAGTAAGTTTTTTTGTGTGAGTTTTAAAATAATTTCCCAGCATGCAGACTAATAAATAACACCCGTTATTATTATTATTATTATTATTATTATTATTATTATTATTATCAAGAATATATGATTATTGTTATTACTGCGGTATTATGCTGTGTATTTGAATTGTATTGCTATCATATTGTTGTTATTATTATTATTATTATTATTATTATTATTATTATTATTATTCTTATTCTTATTCTTATTCTTATTCTGATGATGATGATTATTATTAGCAGTAGTGATAATTTAGCTGCGCGTTGTGTTTTGTTCATTTCAACGGAAGCTCTTTCTTCTGGGTTTAGATTAAACAGAAAAAGACAAACAAGATGGCTGTTGGATTAAGAGGCGCTTCACACGGGCCTGAGTTAAATGCGGGGAATGCGGCGGGCAAAATGTTTTATAAAAAATATTAAAAATTAAAAATGAATTATAATTACAGTGGATGTTGTTCAAGAAAGATAGCCGCCCCCTTCCCTTCCTTCCCCTTCCCCCCCTTCCCCCCCCTTTCCCCTCCACCTTCTCTTCCGCCCTCGCGCCTCGTGTTTACTAAAGTTTCGATTCTCGTCTAAGTTTCGTTTCTCGAGTATTTTAGTTTTCATCCAAACTGCGTTTTACATTCGAACCATTAAAAAAGGGTGTATTTGCCCCGCTCGACCGCTAGGGGGAGACAAACCGCACAAACTAGAAACTAGGGATTTGACGCCGTCTCTCTCTCACTCACACACACACACACATAGTTAAAGTTTAACTACAATTATTATTAATATTTATCAATTTATTTATTTGGCAGAAGCCTGTTTTTATCCCAGGCGACTCACACAGCTGTTACAGCCACTGACTCCCTGTGTGTGTGTGTGCGTGTGTGTGTGTGTGTGTGTGTGTGTGTGTGTGTGTGTGTGTGTTTGTGTGTGTGTGTGTGTGACCCTGAGCGAGTCGCTTCACCTCCTTGTGCTCCGTCCTTCGGATGAGACGTCAAACAAACGAGCTCCTATTGGAAGTGACTCTGCAGCAGCAGCAGCAGCAGTTGTTGATGATGATGCAGAGTTCACCCCCCTAGTCTCTGGAAGTCGCTTTGGAGAAAAAGCCTCAGCTGAACGACTCGTTAATAATAATAATAATAATAATAATAATGATAATGCTGAGATGTTCATGTAATAGTAACAGGTGGTTGTGTTTGGCTCGTTTGTTTTCTCTCCTCAGGTGGTTGGTTTCGCGATGCTGGGGCTCGGCTTGTGGTTGAGGTTCAGCTCACAAACCCGCGGGTTTTTCGATATCGATCTCAACACTCAGTCGTTCATTATCGGTGAGTGGACCGGACCGGACCGGAGGTCCATCACAGAGGCAGCCCGGTTCACTGTGGATCAGCCAAGTGCTGTGTGTGTGTGTGTCTATATCTATATATATATATATACTATTTATTTCTTAGCAGACGCCCCTTATCCAGGGGACTTACAATTGTTACAAGATATCACATTATTTTTACATACAATTCCCCATTTATACAGTTGGGTTTTTACTGGAGCAATCTAGGTAAAGTACCTTGCTCAAGGGTACAGCAGCAGTGTCCCCCACCTGGGATTGAACCCACGACCCTCCGGTCAAGAGTCCAGAGTCCTAACCACTACTCCACACTGCTATATGTGTGTGTGTGTGTGTGTGTGTGTGTGTGTGTATATATATATATGTTTGTCCAGCAGGGGGCAGTGCTCTCACTCTCTGTGTCTCTCTTAGGTGTGGTTGTGTTGATTGCTGTTGGTGCTCTGATGTTACTGGTGGCTATACTGGGACACTGTGGACTGTGCAACGAGTCCAGATCCACACTGGGAGTGGTGAGTGGGGATCTTAATAACCTTTTATAAGGCGTTGTAAAGTTTACAGTCTGCCTTGTAAAATTTGCAGGCCGCGTTGTAAAGTTTAGAGTTTATGCTGTGACATTTACACTGCTGTTCACAGTAAAGTTTACAGTGCGTGTTGTAAACATTACAATTGTGTGTTGTAAACATTACAATTCGTGTTCTAAAGTTTACAGTTTGTCTTCTAAAGTTTACAGTTCCTGTTGTGAAGTTTACAGTTCCTGATGTGAAGTTTACAGTTCCTGTTGTGAAGTTTACAGTTCCTGTTGTGAAGTTTACAGTTTGTGTTGTGAAGTTTACAGTGTGTGTTGTGAAGTTTACAGTTCCTGTTGTGAAGTTTACACTCTGCTGTTCCCCAGTTCTCTGGTTTCTTGGGGCTCCTGTGCGGAGCTGAGATCGCCGCTGGAATCCTGGCCTACGTCAACAAGGATGCGGTGAGAGGCGTTCAACCCAGTATAAACCAGTACAACCCAGTCCAGTCCAATACAACCCAGTACAACCCAGTCCAGTCCAATACAACCCAGGATAAACCAGTACAACCCAGTCCAGTCCAATACAACCCAGTATAAACCAGTACAACCCAGTCCAGTCCAATACAACCCAGTATAAACCATTACAACCCAGTCCAGTCCAATACAACCCAGTTCAATTCAAACCAGTCCAGTCCAATACAACCCAGTTCAATTCAACCCAGTCCAGTCCAATACAACCCAGTTCAATTCAAACCAGTCCAGTCCACTACAAGTCGGTACACCTCAGTGCAGTTGAGCTCCACACGAATCTGTGTTTGCTTGTGTGTCCTGCAGGTGGTGCAAAACCTCTCCGAGTTCTACAGTACAATCTACCTGCAGTACCTGAACAAGAGAGACCCGAGCCAGGCCGTCACCCTGCGCATCCTCCACAACGCTGTGAGACGGGGGGGCGGGGGGGGGGAGAGACGAAGACACTAGCATGTCCAGTCGTGTTAATACTGAGTTTCATTCTCTGGTACTCTTTGCTGTGTCAGGGTCTGTCCTACAGAGAGTGCGAGAGAACGAAACACAAGCTCCCAGCACGATACCAACTATTACAAGAGACAGATTAGCTGATACAACACTGAGGTACAGGGAGAGAGGGGAGGAGAGGAAGAGAGGAGAGAGGAGAGGGGAGGAGGGAGGAGAGAGGAGATAGGAGAGGAGAGAAGGGTGAGGAGAGAGAGGAGAGGGAGGGGAGAGGAGAGAGGAGAGAGGAGAGAGGAGAGGGAGAGGAGAGAGGAGGAGGAGAGAGAGAGGAGAGGAGGAGGAAAGAGAGAGGAGAGAAGAGGAGAGGAGAGGGAGAGAGAGAGAGAGGGAGAGGAGAGGAGAGGAGGAGGAGAGAGAGAGGAGGGTCTGGGAGAGGAGAGAAGAGGAGAGGGTCAGAGGCAGCCATGTTAAATAGGGGAGAGGGACGAAAGGGAGAGGAGAGGAGAGAGGGAGAATTGTTGAGAGGATGGGAGGATTCCTGGAACCCTTCGTTCGAGACACCTGCCCGGAAAAATCCGAAATCTGGGATGTACTAAAAACTTCGGTGAGAAAATAATGAACCAAGCCCCCTTCTCAAAGTTTACTGCTTTGGTATCCCCC